>JARSSU010015169.1:0-37600 GCA_029619165.1 Eurosta solidaginis | reverse complement strand
AAGTCACAGTCACACAAGCTAGAATTAACCTTCCAAAACTCTCTGTCGAATTTTAATGTTCTAACGTGAATACATACTTCCAGAGATATGGGGCATGCAGTGGTTTCGAGCACATGACCATCCCTAAAACATTTCTAGTAGGTCTTTAAAATTTGGTAATGATCGGTCAATCCGTTTAGGATGCAGCTCGATCTGTACCTGCATACATATTTACAATTTTTTTATATATGCGTCATCCAAAGCTTCGGAAAACTATTTATCTATATTTCGTGTCGGCGCAGCGATTCAGACCATGGCTGCCATTTTAGCTTTTTTGCAAGCTAGATTAAGCTTTTTTTCCCCCATTTAACTTGGAAAATTGCGATTTGGCTTTAAGCTTTTTTTAGTTTTTTTTTCAAAATTATTTTTTTTAACGGTGCTGAACTTCGTTTCTAGTATGAAGTCTTTACCTCATCGGGAAGTAACATAAAAAGTGAATCTGTCGCAGTGTAGGTCCTAGCGTGGTTTGAACTATGTTGCACTACGTGTAACATCACTTTGCGTATGAATAACATACGATGTATTTCAGTTGCTTCAATCAGTAAACTTATTGCCGCGAAACACGAAACTGGACAGAAAAGATTTACAACTAAAATATCCTGCCTGATGTCAAGCTAGTCCAAAGAAAACCCAAACTTTTACGTAATATATAAAGTTCAGGGCCCATATTACGTGTTACGATCAGTGACTGAAAACCATTTTCACTCAGGCGATAACTATGCAACTGTCAGACTATTTCAACAAATTTTAATAAGTTATGGATCTAACGAGTACTATTTCTCCCTACTTCGCATATGCCATTAATCCGAACCACCATTTCAGAGATATTGTGATTTTAAGAAATGAGTTTGATCACCTATCCTAACACGTAATACGGGCCCCAAGTTTCTCACCAGATTGTTTATTTTAATTTTGGTCATACCAGCTCGCTCCATGCCGACAGCTTTTAATATTTTTCACTAGCTCAAATTTTTTATATAATTTGTATTAGTTTTTAAATAGATGTCTTAATCAAAGATGACGTTTTAATCGCCCATGTTCCGATTGACATAGTATATTGAAGTGGGAGAGCATTTCCTCGAAACGACGTTGAATGCTGGAATGCTCTCAGCAGTTCATGCACTCATTCTACTAAACGTCGGTCGACGGACGACGCTCCAGACACTGATATCGCGCCGAATTAATGCACGAGCAATTCAAAGTGGCGGTTTCGCATATTCAGTGTATGCCTTCTCATTTGCACCGGCTATTTTCATTTACATATTACGCTTTCGCATTTACATCTGACGCTTTCTCATTTACAATTGACTGTTCTCATTTTCAAATTACGCTTTCGCATATCCAGTGTCTGCCTTCTCATTTACACTTGGCTATTCTCATTTCCATATGACGATTTCGCACTTACATCTGATGCTTGTTCATTTACAATTAACTATTCTCATTCCCAAATGACGATTTCTCAATTACAAGTTACTGTTCTCATTTTCATATGACAGTTTCTCATTTACATTTGACAATTCGTATTCACAAGTGGAAATGCTGTAGTTCTTAACAGAAAAAAATGTAACTTAAGGCATGAGTATTTACGCTTTTGGGGTGTGTTTGTATTTCACGTTCTGATTACGTTTTAGAGCGTGATAACGTCCGGCGAGCTACCGTGCTGCATTCTGCAAAACGCATCATGTAGCGATATTGTGTCTCGGCATTTAAGAAAAAATTATACGTGTGAGATAGCGATCGATGAAAGCATGATGGGAAGCAAATAACATAAAGCAATGCGGCACGTGTGACGCGTTTGTGTTAGAGATATACGCCGCCGATAAACGCCGCCTCCGAATGTCAAAAATATCGGCGCGGCGGCGGCGGCGGCGGCGTCCGGCGCGTTACTATATTTTCTACTCGTTTAAGACTGTTTAGGTCATTTATCGTTGCATGTCGAAAATTGGTCGGATATGGTCGAAAATGGTATCAAAGGATGCGCATCACTGCCAGTTATGAGAAACTAATTATGAAATTTAACTGTTTCTAACTGTTCAAAAGTTATTTGAAGAAACTGGCGCTTTCGATATCTTAACACGGACCTTGCATCACCCAATTCACCATGTTTTAAAACAAAACACTAAAAGAAAAGTTTTATAATAATGTCACGGATATTAGCATCACTAAGCTATACCATCACTAAGGCCATGCTAAGCGATATTTCCGTCAATAATCAAATCATGTATACACATATATAAGGCAGCCGAAAACGATGTCACACACAGATGCATTTACTTATACGCCTATGTGTACTCGAGAGACTGTAAACTACAAACATTCACATCAATAATTCAATCATTATGTATCTACATAAACGAATAAATAATTGCGTCTACACATATGTACGTATACGAGCATCGGAGCGGCAATGCACAAACACATGCATATATCTTATCTGAGTTGTCACAAGAGAGGGCAATAATTTGTGCACGTAGTTGTGGCTGGCGATTTTGTAGCCGAAACTAACTAGTAACTTCTGGAAATAGAAGAGCCTAGATGTATGCAGCGTAAACTATAAAAGTGGCGCAAGCGAGTAAGAAGTAATTCAGTTTGAGTTGAGCTATCCATCAGTTATTGATTAAGCACGCGATCTGGTGGCCAATAGTAGAGTTTAATTTGAGTTATCAATCAGTTTGGTTATTAAGCCAGCGTGTAGCAAAGTATAAGTGTTATTGTGAAGTACTTTAATAAAGGCCATTTTTCCATTATTCAATATTGGAGTTATTTATTCAACAGTTTAGTGATTCGAACTTAGCAGAGGATTGCAAATGAGAGGATTTGCAAGTAAATTCGTTACAATTGGTGTCAGAAGAGGAATTGTTGAATAAATTCCAGAGGACAACAAGGACATGGCAAAGTTAAGTGAATTGAAGATCCCGCAACTGAAGAAGGAGTTGGAGAGCCGTGGATTTAATACAAGCGGCGTCAAACTCGAACTTCAGGCACGGCTACGAGAGGCAATGGAAGCAGAAGGAATTGATGTGGAAGAGTATGTCTTTCATCTTGATGGCGAGGAGACAACAAAAATTGAAGAGAAAAACGAAACATCGCAGACGGTTACCAGTACAGACTTGAACATGATTTTAGCTGCAATATCTGCTCAAACATCGACAGTGTCATCTCAACTGGCAGAACAGCAGACATATATGGAATCGCAGGAGAACCGTATAACGTCCAGATGGAAGAGCAGAAGACATATATGGCATCACAACTAGAATCGCAGGAGAACCGTATAACAGCGAAGATTGAATCACAGGAGACACGTATTTCGGAAATGTCAGCACAAATTTCAGCACAGATATCATATCAGATCTCCACACAACTAGAAGAGCAGGAAGCCCGTATATCATCTAAACTGGAAGCGCATATGGAAGAAAAACTAACCCAGTTTCATGAAGGCTTCAGTGGTCGACAGGATAAAATCGAGGCCGAGGTGGATGCTTTGAGAGGACGTATCGAGCAGTTACAACTAAATCGTCCAGCAGTTTCAGCGAGTAATCCAAAGGTACAAACACCATCCTTTGACGGTTCTGTTCCTTTCCAGGTCTTTAAGCTACAGTTTGAGAAGACCGCAGCAGTGAACAACTGGAATGTGGAAGATAAAGTTGCCGCACTCTTCGTAGCATTGAAAGGACCAGCTGCCGAAATCTTACAGACTATTCCACAGTACGAACGGAACAGTTATGACGCATTGATGGCTGCTGTACAACGGCGATACGGAAGCGAACACAGGAAACAGATATTTCAAATAGAATTGCAAAACCGCTACCAAAAAGCTAACGAGACTTTGCAGGAGTTTGCTTCGGACATTGAAAGATTGGCTCATCTTGCAAATGCGGACGCACCCGTGGAATACACTGAAAGGGTAAAAATCCAGAGGTTCATAAATGGCATACGGGACGTGGAAACGAAGCGGGCTACATATGCGAATCCAAACTAACGTTTGCTGAAACGGTATCGCATGCACTGACTCAGGAAACAGCCTCACTTTTGAGTAAGCCAGCGTACAAAGCTCATCGCGTGGAAGTAGAAAGGCCAGAGTGGGTAGACGCAATATTGGAGGCACTTAAAGGATCGCAAAAGCGAAGTGAAAAAGTTATCAAATGCTTCAAATGCGGGAAGTCCGGTCACACAGCACGTCATTGCGAATCTTGGTCTTAATAGTTCCAACAATGTGGGTGCGTAAACGTAAAGCTGGAGGAGATGAGCAAGAGCGAGTAAGAGGTAGAGAGCTAGATCCAGCTATTGAATGCCCTGTGATATCTGTGTCGCAAATTGGTAGAAAATCGAGCAGTCTTACCGTCAGAGGGAATGTGGATGGCAAAGAACGAGTACTGACTGTAGATACGGGCGCATCTCATTCCTTGATCCGATCTGACTTGGTCAACAGGAGAGTAAAACCGTTACCTGGAGCAAAGTTGCGTACGGTCACAGGCGAGTATAATCAAGTCCAAGGCGAAGTGGTATGTGAGGTATTAATTGGAAAGTCATGGTTCTTCACAAATTCGTTGTGGCGGAGATCGTTGATGAAGTCATATTGGGAGTGGACTTCTTGGTTGACCATGACGTCAGGATCGATATGCGGAGAAAAATTATGCGCTATAAGAACCAGGACATACCACTTAACTTTAGTTTGGAAAAAGGGTTCAGCAGTAATCGGGTACTGGTGGAAAAGACTCTACAAAGACCACGAAAGTCAAAGGCAAAGGTTGATAGATCGAATGGGCCAAATAAATCAAAATCAAAAGTACCTGCGAGAGAAACACTGGCATTGACAAAACCTAAAATACGCAGGAAAACGAAGCAACGAATTTCCGAGAAAGAATGCGAGGGTAGTTTCAAGCCGGAGCGCACTATTGTTGTGAAATGTGGGAACGATACCGATTATGCAAAGCAAATCCGTCCAGCGCAAGTTCTACGAAGTGGTTCATTTACCAAACAAGAGAGTGTGAAGGAACGGCCCAGGGTAATGAGTAGTAAGATGAAACACTGGCATGACAAGAACTTTAATTCGGAAGGTTTCTTGGCGGAAGATTTGGTACTGTTAAACAACCCCCACCGGCGGAAAGGTGTTCCAGCCGAATTTCGGTACAGTTGGGAAGGCCCGTACAAAGTTGTGAAGAAGATCAGTGATACCATCTACCAAATACAAACCACTGGGAAACCACGGATTAGAAGATTGGTACATTTGGAGAAGCTAGCGGCAGTTAGATCGGGAGATTTGTCTGATCGGGACGATCAGACTTAGGTGGAGGGCAGTGTCACGGATTTAGCATCACTAAGCTATACCATCACTAAGGCCATGCTAAGCGATATTTACGTCAATAATCAAATCATGTATACACATATATAAGGCAGCCGAAAGGGATGTCACAAACAGATGCATTTACTTATACGCCTATGTGTACTCGAGAGACTGTAAACTACAAACATTCACATCAATAATTCAATCATTATGTATCTACATAAACGAATAAATAATTGCGTCTACACATATGTACGTATACGAGCATCGGAGCGGCAATGCACAAACACATGCATATATCTTATCTGAGTTGTCACAAGAGAGGGCAATAATTTGTGCACGTAGTTGTGGCTGGCGATTTTGTAGCCGAAACTAGTAGTAACTTCTGGAAATAGAAGAGCCTAGATGTATGCAGCGTAAACTATAAAAGTGGCGCAAGCGAGTAAGAAGTAATTCAGTTTGAGTTGAGCTATCCATCAGTTATTGATTAAGCACGCGATCTGGTGGCCAATAGTAGAGTTTAATTTGAGTTATCAATCAGTTTGGTTATTAAGCCAGCGAGTAGCAAAGTATAAGTGTTATTGTGAAGTACTTTAATAAAGGCCGTTTTTCCATTATTCAATATTGGAGTTATTTATTCAACAGTTTAGTGATTCGAACTTAGCATAGGATTCCAAATAAGAGGATTTGCAAGTAAATTCGTTACAATAAGTTTATTTGCTCACTTTGCATATTTTTTCCAAAAAATAATAATAATGAACAATGAATTCAAATAAAATGACCCAAGGCGAACATGTTTTCAAATTGTCCTCAAGTTGTTAAAAAAAAACAAATTATACAAAAAATGTGCTGATTTTTTTTTAAATTTATATTGCGATTGGCTGAAAAAATAAGCGAAATCACTGATGCAAAATCCTTTAGTAGGTTCTAGCGGCATAAACACTCCTTTGAAATGTTTCTTACCTCATACTTAAGTTGAGGATATATGTATGTACGTATGAGAAGGGTTTGAAAAATCACTTGGGCTCACATTTAAACATGTGTTGTTTATTTGCGGAACTATACAAAGCGTCTGAAATGTTAATTTTGATTTTCACACTTCATCCTTCAAGACACAAGTCTCCCGGTTTGACATTTCCTAAAGTTGACGGCCCTATCCAAAACCAGTCCCTTGCAGTGAATCACATTGATTATAGCTGTTACGAATATTAGCAACACTAAGGGGTACTGCCTTCTCTAAGCCGATGCTAAGCAGTGACGTGGATGAACATCAATAATTCAATCATTATGTCTACACATATGTACGTACACAAAGCAGAGAAGCAGCGCACAAACACATGCAGATATCTTATCTGAGATATGCAATTATAATTGTGGAAGTGTTGCTCACAAACACGCGCGCATATGAGAGCTATACACGTACATCTGTAGTTATAATTATAGCAGATAACCAACTAGTAGATTCCAGAACAGAAGCGCTTAGAAGATGCAACGAGGAAATCAAAGAGTATAAAAGACCTCAACGATAGAGGAGCTGCAATCAGTTTGATTAAGCACGCAATCTGTCCGGCAATAGTAGAGTTATTTATTGTGAAGTAATTTAACAAAGGCCATCTTGCATTATTAAATATTGGAGTTATTTATTCAACAGTTTAGTGATTCGAACTTAGCAGAAGGTTGCAAATAAGGGGATTTGCATCGGCAGTACCCCTTAGTGTTGCTAATATTCGTAACATCGCCCTCCACCTAAGTCTGATCGTCCCGATCAGACAAATCTCTCGATCTAACCGCTGCTAGCCTCTCCATATGAACCACCCTTCTATTTCGTGGTTTCCCAATTATTAGTATGCGGTAGATGACATCACTGATCCTCTTCACAACTCTGTACGGGCCTTCCCCACTGCACCGATATTTTGATGGAACACCTTTCCGCTGGTGAGGGTTCTATAGCAGTACCAAATCTCCCTCCCACCGTACCTGTGTTTCATCTTACTACACATTACCCTGGACCGTTCCTGCACACTCTGTTGTTTGGCCAATGAACTACTTCGTTGAGCTTGCGCTTGACGGATTGGCTTCGCATAATCAGTATCGTTCCCACGTTTCACAACAGTAGTGCGTCCCGGCTTGAAACTACCCTCGCATTCTTTCTGGGAAATTCGTACTTTCGTTTTTGTGCGTCCATTAGGGTTTGTCAATGCCAGTGTTTCTCTCGCAGGTACTTTTGATTTCGCTTTATTTGGCCCATTCGATCCATCAACCTTTGCCTTTGACTTTCGTGGTCTTTGTAGAGTCTTTTCCACCAGTACCCGATTACTGCTGAACCCCTTCTCCAAACTAAAGTTAAGTGGTATATCCTGGTTCTTATAGCGCATAATCTTTCTCCGCATATCGATCCTGATGTCATGGTCAACTAAGAAGTCCACTCCCAATATGACTTCATCAACAATCTCCGCCACAATGAATTTGTGTACAACCATGACCTTTCCAATTAATACCTCACATACAACTTCTCCTTGGACTTGGTTATACTCGCCAGTGACCGTACGCAACCTTGCTCCAGGTAACGGTTTTACTCTCTTGTTAACCAAGTCAGATCGGATTAAGGAATGAGATGCGCCCGTATCTACAGTCAGTACACGCTCCTTGCCATGCAGCTTCCCTTCGACGGCAAGACTGCTGCTTGGGGGTTAAAACCCCCCATGGCCAAATCTAAGTTGCAATGATTTTGCAAAAATTTTCAAAATACAGTTTATAAATTTTGCATTGAATCTTGACTCATAATTTTTGACAAAATTAGTTACAATAATTTTACGGAAGAAGAAATTGGTGAAAGTTGCAAAAAATAAGGTTGGCCAATACATAAGTTCGGCACTTTGAATTGCACTTGGAGCTTTCCGAAATTACAAAGTTGTGTAGCATATGTTCCTTAGGAATTTTCAAAAAATTGTACTGATAACAAAAAATGTTCATTTTGTGAAAACAGTGAGCAGTTTCAATTAACAAGTACTGTAAACAGTACTATTTAGGACCTGGTTAACTAGTTTTTGATGAATCAGAATTATGATTAATCAAAATATGATTTAATCGGTTCATCGCACATCCCTAATTTGTACCAGTACAATTGATGTCATGGCCAAATGATGCTAAGGTTGTGTCAAGTGACCAGCTGACTTCTACCTTTTTCATGAGTTTTGACAGAATTTATTCAATTTCCATATAAATTTGACATCGAATAAGCAAATTACAAGTGTATGTGTGTATGTTTGTCGACCTGCCATCACCTGATAATGATTTCACCATGATTGATACACACGACTGGTATGTGTGTGTACATGCTAAACGGGGAATCCCCTATTTAATTTTTATAATAAACAACAAAGCTTGCTTGTGATGTTTTTGAATTTTGTCCGTTTATGGGAAAATTCAATCGTGCATGGTTAGTGTTGAACAAATCGGAATGCAAAATATATTACACTTTCATTCCAGCTTTTTTTCCTAGCACGCTTAATATTGCCTTTGTTGTTAAGCTTTCGTAACATAAAATCGAAGTAACTGAAGCCCATTTAAAGATGGATATTCGTCGCTTCTTATGTAAGAGACCTAAACTCGAAAATGCCGATGTAAGTATACAAAAAAATAATTGAATTTTTCGTAGAATTTGGCGTTTACGTTTATGCAAATGTGTGTCGTGCAAATGTGGCGGGCAAATTATTTATTTTTCCTATCGTTATTAATTAGTTGGACAGTCGTTGTGAAGCTACAGTGAGTTCTACATCAAATCCTACAGTTCCCATTCATAAATATAATATTGGATATTTTGTAAATAAATCAGCTGCTGATGGCATAGACTCAATTTTTTGGCTCCAAGACAAGATATGGGTTCCTTGCAATACCTTCAAGTCGCCTTCATCCGGACCACGAAATTTAAAATTCCAACGAGCTTGGTTGCAGAAATACGCATGGTTAGCTTATTCAGCCAAAGAGGATGGGACCTTCTGTAAATGCTGTGTGCTTTTTTCTGTAAAAGAAGGAGGTGTTGGAAATCAGGCATTGGGCCAGTTAGTATTGAAACCTTTCAAAAACTGGAAAAAAGCACTTGGGATCTTTAATCATCACCAGAATTCTGAATATCACAAAACATCACTTCTACAATCAATTACTAGAGCCGACATCGAAAAAAAAATATTTTGCCTATCGATCTACAAATATCAAAGCAAAAACTTGATTTCGTCGAAAAAAGCAAGAGTTTCTTCTGTCCCAATCATTGAAACGATCATTTTATGTGGTCGGCAAGGTTTGGCACTTCGCGGAAGTCAAGACACAGGCAAAATTTCATTAGTAGAGCCTTTGGTAAACGATGGGAATTTCCGTGCTCTGTTGAGATATCGAGACAAAAGTGACATCGCATTCCAAACACTGTTGGAAAACGTACCAAAAAATGCGTCGTATATAAGTAATTGCATTCAAAATGAACTGATCGCTATTTGCTACTTGCAGATTCAACAACATATCATATGTGAAGTAAATAAATCACAACAGGCATGCTTAACCAACGAACCGATATCATTTCGTTACGATAATTAACGTTAATAAACGAAACAAAGTCATTTCGTTTCGTTTATTAACGTTAAGAACGTCAAATTAACGAAATGATTTTGTTTCGTTTTCTGCCATATCAAAACGAAATCAAATCGTTTATGTTGATTATTAATTTCAAACTATGCTGGCAAAGCTGATTGATGGCGGAGTCATTAAAGGTGAAAGCATCAGCCAAGCTGATTGCAACTTTTCTCATGAATTTTGACAGTACGAACATTTCTCAGAGTATTTTTGACATTACCACCAATGAATTACACAAACAAATTACATGGAGTTTGTGTGTGTATGTCCGCTCGCTGTTACCACCTTACGGCTTCACGATGGCTGTAGCATTGCCAGCACAATTCAAACATAAAGTATCACGTTTTTGTTAAAGTTTTTAACGATAACGAAAGCTTTTTGTTTCGGCTAAAATCGAGATACAATTTATCTTAATAATTTCTTTATCGATAATATTTCGAAGTGTTTCAACGGAAACGGTGGAAATTTTTGGATAAACGATTAGCTTAACGTTAAAGTGCATCCCTGAATCACAAGCTTACTCAGTGTTAGCGGATGAAACTTCAGACATAGCTGGAATTGAACAAATGTCTCTTTGCGTTAGATATTTGCATCAGGATGAAGAAGCATTTAAAATTTGTGAAGATTTTATAGCTTTCACTCCCGTTGACGATTTTACTGGAAAAGGATTATCTAAAACGATACTTCATTTTCTCGAAACTTCCGGTATTGATCTCACTTATTTTTGTGAACAAGGCTATGATGGAGCAAAATCCATGAGCGGTGAATTTCACGGTGCCCAATCTTACATCAAAAATAAATATCCTTTGGCTCACTATTCTCATAGCTACAACTTGGCTGTTAATGACGCGTGTAAAATACCTCAAATTCAGAACTCTTTCGGCACAATAAGGAGGATCTACAAATTTTTTAAATATCCAAAGAGACAACTTGCTTTTCAGAAAATAATTGAATCTGATGAAAATGTTCTACGTAAGAAGAAACTTAAGTGCCTTTGCGAGACAAGATGGGTACAGCAGCATGAGGCGGTTGCAACGTATCTCTATATGCAGCCAGCAGTCATTGAAACTTTGAGAAATTTCACCTACTTGGAGGGGCGAGGCCTCATCTGAAGCCTTCCAGTTACTCTCGGCTATCAAAACTCTAGCTTTTCAAGTAAGACCATCAAATAGTTAGTCCGAATAAATAATATCAAATAATATAGCTATATAAATAAACAAACATTAGGCCTGTTCATTAACAAATAAAATTGTTACTGGAACTTACTAATTTTTTGGTTTTTATAAGAGAAATGACAGAAATTTGTAACTTCCAGTAACGATTTTTTTGTTATATATTTAACAAATTAATGAAATTGCTGGAGAAACAAAAAATATATTTTACATACATAGTATGTAGTTTTTTCTAAGATGTAATCTAAGACGTAACGATTCTAATTTTTATGTATTTCAACAGCAAAATTGTTCTTTTAATTTTTCAGGTCACTTTGCATGTACTTCAGTCCACCCATGCAATTACTTTGCCTTTGAGTCGGCTTCTTCAAACCGTAAATCAGGATCTGGGAGAAGCATTGGAATTAGCAGATGCTGCTAGAACTGTATTCATGACAAGGCGAAGGAAGATTTCAAGAAAATATTCGAAGCTGTCGTTGCGATCTGTGCAACATATGAAATCCCGGTCCAAAAACCAAGATTCGCTGGAAAGCAAACACATCGATGTAACATCGTAACCGACACGGTAGAAGATTTCTATCGAATAAGTAGGATAGAGGGGGGAGGCCTCGACAGGTTAAGAGAAAATGATTTTTTTAGAGAAACTAGAATGAGAATTAGATAACTCATTTCATAATTACTGATGCCATGTATGTTTATGACACTTCGGATTTGTGGTTAATATTCCACATGCTTTTTGTTTTAAGTTATAATCAAATAACCAAAAACAAAAAGTATGACGAAACCTCCCTTTTTCAGGGAGGCTTCGTCAGTCATTTGGGTGGCTTCGACATTGGGTGGGAGGTTTCGCCATTTATTAAATATAGCAATTTAACCAGCAAAATAAAAAAAAGGATGTTGGAAAAAACTCTAAATACGATTTTTAATTCATATTTGATGTTATTTATTTCAATACAGTAACAAATTTTTCGAACAAAAACATAAAAAATGTAAGCATAAAATAAAGTATAACTGTACTTTTAACGAACATCTAAATTTGAAAAATCAAAGTTAAAAATAAACTTGCTTTGCGCGCGTGAAGTTCCTGGTGGATGTTCAGGTGTGGGCAATATACGTAATATCCTGCTTTGAAACCAAGTGTCTATCTTCTACAATCGGTTCATAGAAATATTGGGTTTTACTTTGACGTCTGAGCAATTTCGCGACGCACGTCGAATTTTTAACTTCCACGACTACACCAGTGTAAAAGAAATTTGTTTTGTCAGTGAACATAAAAACAAAAACAAAAACGAATCGTCTAGCCAAGTCATACGTCAATCCATGATGAAGATTTGAACATTTCTTGAAGTAAACCGTAAATTCTTTTTCCTGGGCAGCTGTAAGTACTTGATTGGAAGAAAACTTCGACTGAAAATCTTTAACAGTTCCCAGATTAGTTTGCTCTTTTGAAATTCGAGATATTAGTGTCATCCGCTTCAAGTTATATTTCCGAGCAGCGCTTGATGGTGTTTCTTTTTTTTTGTTTTATCTCCTCGATGGCTTTTTTTATTTTGTCTTCGTTGATGATCTTTTCAGGGAACTTTCTTTTGCAGATATTTGGCATCTTGATGGCTGTAAAATATTACTTGCTAAGTAAAAAAATTGTCGAAGCCTCCCAAAACATATTGTCGAACCCTCCCCCGTGCACTTATTTCAGATTTTTCGCTCCAAAAAATACATCTTAGTGTTATTGAAAAAGTCTTTAAAAGCAATAAATCTTAATTTTTTGCAATATTAATGGGCAGAAAACTCATGTTATATATTCTATATTGTACACTTTACACGCGAATACTTACTAGCAATTTTTACATCAACACTTTTCAAAAATAAAAAATTTCGTCTGCATACTATCGCCGTTGAACAAGCACTGAATAGCTTTCATGACAGCGTCACACTCAATTTGGTTACTGTTTATTCGTGGAATAAGAACAATGGCAGTAATAACGGCGGCCAAATTTGAAAAAGTCGAAGCCTCCCTCATGTCGAAGCCTCCCCCTTCTACCCTACATATATTCCATACTTGGATCTATTCGTCACACATATCAAAGTTCGGTTCTTAAGCCAGCGAAATATTCTGTGTAATTTTGCTTGCCTTTTCCCCAAAAGTATGCCAAATTTTGAGGAAGCGGCTTGCACAGAACTGTTTAAATCATACGAGACTATGCTACATGATATATTCCCGGAAGCGTGGATAATAGAAGTTCAGCTGTGGAGGGAACGTTTTGCATCTATGGATATTCAAAATCCACTAGAAGCTCTTGACATTTGTAAAATAGATGCTTTTCCAAATGTTCATCAAATGCTTCGTATCATGGCCGCTTTACCTGTTACCACAGCAACAAATGAACGTTCTTTTTCGACGCTGCGACGATTAAAATCTTACTTGAGGTCAACAATGAAAGAAGATCGTCTTAATGGGCTCGCGTCCTTGAATATACATCGCAATGTGAATGTGGACATAAATTCAGTATTGACAGAATTCTTTTCCGTACCTTGAAGAGTCGCAATATTAAACGGACTTTAATTATAACCATGTATTCATAAAAGTGCGAATAATTTGCCACCATTGCACCAATTCTCTATCAAATACAGAAACATTTGCACAAGCAAAAAAATTTCTTGGGTATAATTTTAGGCATCAGAGTATGCAGTTTCAGAAAAGTTAGAGAACATTTAAATTTATGATGTATGGGTCTGGGTATCTGTTTCAGCAAATATGTTTATCTTTGCGAAAAATGTATGCGAAAACAAACCAAAATTAAACCCTCCCTCCAAGGCTAATTCCTGCGAGATGGCAGCACCCCTTAGTGTTGCTAATATTCGTAACAATATGTTTCGATTCTATGTATTTATCAATATTTTCTTACTCTTTGTAAGTAAGAAGAAATACTGAAGAAATCATGAAGTTGGGGTGAATGTTTCTACAGAATATTTGAGGTTATTTATTTGACAATTCAGTGTAACGCACCGATAACAGACAAAAGCCGGAGTCATTGGTGCCATATGTCGTATCGCTGTATCCGTATCCCGTAACGTAATCAGCTGTTTATCGTTACGACGGTAAACCAAAACCCAATTGGTTGGCTACGATACGGTTACGACCTTAGCGGCACCAATAATCGATTGCATTGATTCTCATAAGGTTGGTCGAATCAGCTGTTATAAGGTTACTGATACGGTTACCGATAAAGCACCAATGTCTCCAGCTAAATAGAGAATACCTTAAATCAGTGATCGTCACCCCATAAGCGCTTTCACGCAATTGTTTTTGTAAAACGTTCAGGCAAGCGCACCCTACATCCCCGCGCGAACGCATTATATCCTCTCGCTAACAACCGAATGTATTCTGCTGTGCAAAATGAAGAATAGACATGCACTGACAAAAATTTATTTCGTCTAACTTCAACTTAAAAATTAAATATGGAATATACATACATATTAGTGATAAGTTTGAAGTACATGCATGCTTTGTTTCACCATTATTAACCGGAGAAGATAATTTAAGATTCTCACTCATTTATCTAATAGAATATAATACATATTAACCTTGTTTTTTTAAACGGTTTCATTTAGCTTGACTCTGTGTAGCGAACAGAATTTTGTAATCGAACTTTAAGCAACTTCCCGATAAACTACAAGCTTGAAACTGGGAATATAGTTCAGAACCCGATGACAATGCAATAATAAGAAAAAAACTCCGATAGGTGGCGCATGGATCGAAATTTTCCAAAAAATCGTGTTTGTGGTCCGATTTGGTTCATATTTGGAACACATAATACATAGATGAATAGAATCGCCGATAGGTGGCGCAAGGACCGAGATATGCAGACTACACTTAAACCCAATTGGCCTATCCGACTTCTTTTAACCAATTCTTCCCCTCCTTACTTGAAAATTTCGAAGAATAGTCTATAGTTTCAAGGCGAATTGTTATTTTTTTGCCATTCTTCGCTATATTTAAGTGACGGAAAATGTGTTCTATCTTCAGGGAATGTGGTATGCTTTCTTCATCAGTTTCGGTAAGTAACAATGGGGAGAAGTTTTTTTCCATACTGTGAGCCGGTTCCCTAGTCGCCAATATCATTTCTACATGACTTTGCCCGGTCTTAAAAAATTCCGTCACCCACCAAATTTTCTGTTAGAAATTTCGGGCATTGTTGCTCTCAACCATTATCTGAAGATAAAAGCACTCTTGCCTTTGGCCTCGCGTTGTTTTTCTCTTCGAAGCAGACCTCTATATTCTTTCTTCGCGTAACCATGATGCATTTATGCATCGTGAAGTACTACGCCCATACGTAGCATTCTTACTTTTCGAGGCGCCGCGGCATTGCTTAGCACATCTATTTTTTTTTCGGATCCGCTATGGTGTTAGCAACGGCGGTACCTATTTAAGCAGAGAGAAATGTGCTCCCACCGCTACATCGTCAGGTTCACGGTGAGAAGGTGTGAGAGAGAAGAAACCAATAGCTGTCTGTTTCGTGAGCAACTACTCTACTTTAACTTTTTTGTATCACTGTGCCCATATTCTTTGCTCCACGGAGGCGTTTACGTACCTTTGCTGCAATGGTCGGAATCAAAATTTTAAGCTCGTAGGATCCGCATTTGCAGGATACTGGAACTATGCCGCGACGTGGCCGATTTGGTTTCATATTCTCACCTAGGCGGGGGGAATACTGCTACAAATATGTATCATAAACATATTTAGCAGGCGAGGCTACGGCGATTAAAATTGTCTTATGGAACTGATTTGGATATCATCGCGTATCGTAGATTTATCAAGTTTCTCGTAGATAAAGCCCTTATCCCTGTCGTAAAAGAAAAAACAAGTTACATGCATTTATGAGCTATGGTGATGTAGCTCAAAACCGTTTCCGCCCCATTACCCCTCATCCATATTGTTATCGTTCCCCTCGGCCAACTCGCTTATGTGACCAAACTCAAAAAATGACCCGCTCTAACACTTCTAATCCCCTCGTAGTTACTTCTACCTCTCGTTAGATTCCTATTTTATCACACTAAACACACGTATAAGTTATCCAACAAATCCGACCTCATACCTGAACATGAAATACCGCACACCATCATACCGAGAACTAATTGGTACACTTCAGCAACTCAATCGACCGCCAATCGAGAATACCACCAATCCCCACCCCCACACACCATTACCCCCAAACCACTTTTTTTTTAATAGAGACCAAATCCCCGAAATACTTAAAAACCCACACGCATGACTTTTCGTACAAAGTTCTAGATACTACCTAAATATACTCCACAAAACACACACTTCACTAAAGACACAAAATGGATAAAGTAAGAACAGGCCCACTAAATTCACCCGACCCTCAGCCACTATTTATCTTCTCAACACACCCAATCAGTTAGCAATCATTCCTCAATTCCAAGCGCTTAAAACACCCCGAGCTAGAGATAACCGTTCGTCCAACCTGGTAAGTTAATCTCCTGGATTTATATATCTTTGATTTTTGGCATTCTTATTTAATCCATCCCTCTTCCATGGGAATTTTATATCTCTTCTAACAATCTCTGCGCACTCTTTAATCAAAACCCCATGCTTAGTCAAACCCCACATTCCCACACGGATGAACTAAAAAGTAGGCCTGCCCATCGCGCGCCGCTTGTGATAAGACGATTGACACAGCATCAACCTTCTATTGGACTGTGTGATCCTTCTGACCGCAACACCGCAATTGTGTGACACGAACCGTATCGCGCGCAATTCCCTATTGTTGAACTCCCGCCCTTCCCCCCCTCTCACCATGGCAGCATTTCAGGCGGTCACGCTCTTAACCATAAAATCGGGACCTGGGTGTTTTGTTTCAATTCTTTTAGTGTACACATGCGGTTCCCAGGCGTAAACGTTTTTTACTCACAAATTGTTTAAACATTGTATGGTCCGCATCCAACGTTCCCTAACCCCCCTGACTTTGGTTTTTCTGAATTTACTCCTAAACCTTTTTATTTTTTTTCCCTTTAGCCTTTTTGTCCCGGCGGGTCCAAGTTATGACAACCCCCCCAATGATCTCTTTCGGAGGGCCCATCTCCCCGCCACACGCACCAACCGTTGTACCCTCCACCTTATAAAAACACATACATTTCCCAAGCGTAGCCTCTCCTAATCAAGTCCAGTTAACCTCCCCCCTCCCGGAAACTAATCCTACCATACTTACCTTGCACCCACAACCTTCACCCTTTATATAACCTATATATTAAATTTCACATTCTAATATCCCCGTACAACTTTCAAAACTAATCCTAAACTACATCCTCTCTTACGACCATTATCACCTCCACAATAACAATAAACCATCAACTCAACATTAACCCTTCCTCCTAAATCTGAATCAATCAACAATACCAAAACACTCAAATTTAAAACATAACCAACTTTCCCTACACAACTATTGCTTATCACACCTCATCCATTAATCGATAATGCCTTCAAATTAACAAATGCCCTAACAGTATACCCTTAATCTCTTTTTGCATTAAACCCCCATCGCCTTTTGTATTTTGTACCCATCGGACGACGCCTCCGCTCTTTTAATTTTTATTCTCTATATCCCCATCGGTCTGGATGTGAATATCCGTATGCTTTTTGTCCTGTAACCTTTTTTTTCAAGCATTTTTGTTTTTTCACCTTGTTGACTGTTGCTGCCTTCAACTTTCTTACATCTATTCCTTTTTCTTAACTCCGCCCCTCTTTCTCTATTTTTTTTTAAGATACTTCCACCAATCTAGTTATTTTTTTTTATTTTTTTTACACTCCCACAACTCCCACGACCCAGTACTCAATCGGAAAACAGTTTATCGAAATATCTTATACGGAAGTTGTTTAACAGTTTTTTTCTATTTTAATGCACATGGAAGGTTTTTATAGATATTTATTTTTTTGTTAAAATAACTCGGGGCTTTCGACCTCAAACCCCATACAGTCTTTATTTTACTATTATAGTTAAAAGTAAACAAAGCAAAATATAAATATCCTATAATTAAAATTCTATGACCACCCATGCCCTTATTTTAATGCGGGGGGGAAGTCTAACCCCTTTCTCTGTGGTGGTTTTTTTTACAACTTCAACTCCCCAGTGGTAAGTCTAGCGCCATACGCTAAAAAGACATTGTTTTTCGCTGTTTAAGTTGCTGCGAAGAAATATTTTAACGGGGGCCGTATTTATTTGGATTTGGTGAATTCCGTCAACCACCCACTAGCCTTATCCTCGTCATCCCAAGCCATATTTATTATGCCTCACACCCCCTATATGTCCTAAAAAAAATAGTAATTCAACCGTTTTTTTTTGTGGTGGGGGTGGGGTTAGTCGGGTCGACTTGTTTTTTTAATTTTGCTTTTGCTAGCTCCGAAAAAAAAAAAAAAATAAGCTTATAGCTTGTGTCGATTTTTAGTATCAGCATAAATCCCCGAACAACTCATTTCGGGCTTGATGAAACAGTTCTTACGTTTGTTTTTAGATAACTGAACATCAAAACAAACCATTACGCATCAACTTACAACAAAAAAACCCCTCGCGTGGTGGTACCCTAATTTTTTTTCCCCCCTAAAACAAAACCCCGTAATGTTATGTGTTGTGATATGTTTTTGTACTTTTTTTGGTGGTTTGTTTTATCTGTTTTCGGTTCGTTTTTTCTACTTTTGGGATCGTCTTATGGGCCCTATCAAGAATTCTTTTTTTTTTTTTTTGCTATTTTTTAGCTGTAATTAATTCTTCCTTTTGCCCTACAAAAGAATTTTACGAAATAATGAAATGTGACGTCAATCTTGTTGGTTTTTTTTTTTCTTCCCGCCTAGGCCACAAATCCTCCCAAGGCCCAAACCAGTCAGATATAAGCTATGCAAAACAACTATATCCAGACCAAAGAAAAGAGTCCGAAAAAACAAAAAAAGCAGCGCGCCCACTTTCTCTCTTAATCGTGTCTACCTTTTCGCCGTACTCAATGTCTGACGTAGGGGTCCAGCGGCGCCTCCTATCCGACTAGCTGCCTCAGACATACTTATTACCAAATCCGATGATCACACCTAGCCAACCCCCTTATCTCTTCTCTCCTCTACCAAAAAGCGTACAACCGCACACCTTAACAGCGGTCCTTCGCCCCTCGCTACCCCCGTTAGGTGGCCGTGGGGGTGCGGGACGTCAAGTATGTCCGCAGTCGAAGGGAGGGGGGAAGGCGGGTACGGTGCCGCCCCGGCATTGCACTATGCGGCGTCGAGGAACGCCCAGGCGCCGAAAAAAAATCCTAGGGACACTGAGACACACATACAATCCCAACTATAAAAAAAAATATTATAAAAAGAAAAAACAAAAACAATAAAAAAACCGACCTATCATACAACTTATCTGCCGTCCTTAAATCCAACTCCTGTACGGCGTACCAACTTTACATCTCCCATATCCTCAAAATAAATTAAAATATAAACAACAAAAAAACACACCAAATACATTTACCAATAAAATATAAAGAGTATTATTAGATGCAGAAGAGGTACAAGCGTGCGAGTAAAGCCTAGTGCTATAGAGCTGTAAGTCGACTTGCGCAGTAACAAAAAAATAATTTCTACGCCTTCCATCTAACCTGACGAATGCTCATATATACTCCCTACCCCTTATCCCTTTCTGACTCTTACGTCCTCCTCTAGTGTGCGCCTCGGCGCTGGTATAATCTCGAGAAGAGCAGTGCGCTTGCTTAGTTAAGATCAAATGCTTAATAAATACAACGCCAAATCTAACCATAAAAACAAATCCACCCATCCGGTCTGTGCCCAAAACCACCACATTACATCAAACAACTAGCCACACGCAAAACATGTGCACTGCCACTCGCGCCAAACCACAAGTCCTATTGCTTTCACACCTCCCGCTCGCCCCACGCAAAACACTACTCCTCTTTACTCCTATTCATCATTCACGACCCCCAAACAATGAGGTCTCATATCGGAACATCTCCTACATCTGTCGCTAAGGCACTAACTAACTCATCCAATTCAACAATGGGCTCTTATGTAAAAGATCTTAACAGTCAGCCACACAAAATGATTCCCATTTCACCCACGGACAATCTACAACGTAAGAGACGTGACGCGGGAGCGACTGCTGGACCACACTTTCTCAGGCCTCACACTCGGCAAAGTAAAACGATCCTCGCCTAATCCTGTCCCCCACCCCCTCCGTTATGAATCGTCATCCATTCCCTTAGTAGATAATTCCCCTTCTTCATCTAACCAATCTCTAACCAGATACGTTCCCCGGTTTTATGTATCTACTCATCTCACTCGCCGCTCTTCTTACTATATTCACCTCCTTACGCCTCCGGGCACTGACACCAATAACATCCTGACCCTTAACATTAATAGACACCACAAACCTCATTAACATAAATACACTGGGCAAACCAGGCTAGAAATCCCACACCAAAAAGACAACCCCACCCGCCGACGAGCACGGCGAGCGCAGAAACCGGGGCCAATTGGTCACTTATCTCATATCTGAACCACCACAAGGGAGTTTAATAAATCGTTTATTTTATTTCCGCTTCTCTCCCTTTCCACTTCCCCCCTCCCCCACACACTCTGTTTTTCTTGTACTTCTGCGTCCTCATCTATTCTTCAAAAGTTTCTAATGTTGTCAAGGTTTTTTCCTGTCGGTATGTTTATTTTTTTTCTTTTATATATATTGCCATACCACGGTCACCATCTAGTCCTTTATCCCCCTCAAATATTTTTCGACTGCTCCTTTTTTTTTCCCCTTTTTTTACATTTGTTCTGTTTTGCATTTCCTGTTCTTTTTTTATGTTTGTTTTATAATTTTAATATTTTTATTTTTTTTTCTCTCACTCTGTTTCTCCTCCTTTCTCTCTTCCATTTTCCTTTCTTCTCCCTTTTTTTTCTCTTTTTTCTTTTTTTCTCCTCCCCCTCCCACCCCCCTTCCTCTTTTCCCGGGTAGGTTCCTTCTTCTTTTCTTTTGTATTTTCGCCCCTCCCTTTGTATCCTTTTTCTCGTCTTTTTTTTTCCTTTTTTACTGTTAACCTTTTTTTGTACCACTTTCTGTGTCCTCCGCCTCTTCTTTCCCTTTTGCCCTTCGCCTTTTTTTCCCCGCCAGCTTTTGTTCTGGGTTTTCCCGATTTTTCCCATCTTAGTTTTCCCTCTATATACTTCTTTCTTATTCACACCTCCCCTTTCCCTTTCTCCTTTCTCCTTCCCTCCCTCCCCTCACCCTTTCCTTCTCCTGTCTTTGTCCCTCACCCCCCTTTCGTCACTCTTCCCCTTTTCCCGTTCCTTTTTTTTTCTCCTCGTTCCTCTCCTGTTCACCTCGTCTGCCTTGCGTCCCCCTATTTTTCCCCCCCTCATCCCCCCGAATCCCCCCCACTCCTCCCCCTGCCGACCGTCTCTCCTTCCCTCCACACAACCTCCCCCCCGCAGTTATTTCCCCTCTTCTACTACCTCCCCTCCCTCCCCCTCCCGCTCTCCCCGTGTCTCAATCGCCCCATACCCACCCTCATCGCCCCCTCCCCCCCCCCCCCCA
The DNA here is from genome assembly GCA_029619165.1 of Eurosta solidaginis. Classification (NCBI taxonomy): domain Eukaryota; kingdom Metazoa; phylum Arthropoda; class Insecta; order Diptera; family Tephritidae; genus Eurosta; species Eurosta solidaginis. The sequence goes on along the minus strand of JARSSU010015169.1, from coordinate 15,887 downwards.
CCTGGTCCAATTCGAAAAACAATAGGCCAATAGGTTGTCATCCACGAACGGATAATGGTAAGGGGCCACGGCGGCTTGCCCTCTCCGTACCGACCTCTCTCTTCCAACTTGTTCCATCCCACCATGATAATTATGGCTGCGGTTCCGATAAGAACATGGAGAACAAGAAACTCTGATTCGTCCCTTGTCCTTTGGGGAAGCCTATCATCCTTTTTCCATTTGTTATTCTCGCTATAAAAAACACATACAACCATTACGTGGATGTGGGCCCGTTAACTGGTGGGACGTTGAAGACTCCCGAATCATGGCGATCAGCCCTGGGTCGTGCTTATTCGGCCGTCATCCCCAGCCCGTGTCGCGTATTTTATTTTTAAGAATAAAATAAAAAAAATAAAAAAAAAACTAAAAAAAACAAAACTTAAAAATAAATAAAAACACAAAAAAAAAAAATTTATACAAATAAAAAAAAAAAAAAGAAAAAAAAAAAAAAAAAAAAAAAAAAAAAATTTAAACAAAAAAAAAAAAAAAAAAAAAATAACAAAAAAAAAAAAATTAAAACAATTCGCTTGGAATCCTATGTTTGATAGTCTGCGTGAATAATGCTCGTACAAGACAGGAATACAATAGGCAAAAGCTTCCATCAATTAAATCTCTTTCCCCCATTAGCCCTACTCTCTCTCTTCTCCTTCGGCGCGGCGGGTGTAAAACATTCACCTCCTACTCCTACTTCGCATTCATTGCCTTTTCTATCCGTCTTTCTCCGTACTGGACTTACCCACCGCTAAACAACTCCTACTTTCACTCCCGCCATCATTTCAGATCTATCTTCGCTCATTAACGTGGTACCGCTAAAGCAAGAAGTTAGTGGGGAGACGGGAGTAAGGAAGGCTAGAAGCAGGTAAGAGGGGTTCCACCACCCAGAGCACGTGACGCAGAATTGATAAAAAAAATAGCTTGATGTTCTCTTGATAGGTCGAAGCCCAAGCAAAAACACTTCCACTTTTTTTACCTCACTTTTTTTTTTCATCCTCATTTTTTTTCTAAACCCCATTATTCTTCATCAACAATCTTGTTATTTTTCCAATTTTTTTTCTCTTTCCAACGTTTTTTTTTTTGCTGTGTTTCTTGAAATTCTCATCAGTGCTTTTCGTTGCTTTCTTGTTCTTTACTCTTTTTTTTTCCCCCTTCCCGTCCCTCACTCTCAGCCTCCCCCCCACTCTCGAGCTTGTCTCGAAAGAAACATTATAAGGCGTTATTTGTTCCTTCATTAATATCACGAACTTGAGCGTCCCAAAGTGATTGCTCCTTCTTATAGTTCTAAAGGGCTTGCAGCAGCAGCTCTGGCTTACCACACTTTTAATTCTATCTAGAACAACGTCAAAAAGAAATTGGCAACTGCTTTATTCATATCAAAATTCATTATCATCCATGCGCTTTCAAAAAAAAACAGGTTTCTCAACTTGTTAGAGTGCTTTTCGACAAAAAGCCAATAGCTTTCACATCATGGATTGCAATTTCTGGCTGGTGCCTGGGTTTGTCATGGGAGGTCGGAGGAGGTGTCCCAGCCACCGAGTATCGGCTTAGTCATGTGTCTTTCTTCTGCCGGCCATAATAGCAGGGGAGGACGCGCGTGCAAGGGATGTATGAAAACACCTTAAATAAGTAACCGAAGTTTACAAATTATGCTTTTGGTCGTAAGCAGAGGCTTTGCATGATAATGCTCTCAAGTGCCTTTGGGTTCGTTTGTGTTTACCTCCTCCCATTCCACTTCGTTTCCACTTTTCCCCCGTATACGCCCTTAAGGGCACGATTCCTCGTTCGCGCGTGAAAACACCGCCTGTACTGGTTAAACAGTCATATAAATTCTTTCCTGTTATGAATTCTTTGTCTAGCAGGCTGGGAAGAGGATTGTGTGATTGTGTTAATATTTCCCTTTGTTCTGAAAAACATTTAATTAAAACTCAGTAGGACACAATGTATAGTTGTTGTGTATTGTTGCATAGTGGGTTACTTGTTTTATGTCTTTTCTTTTATTTTTTGTCCTAACCTACTTTTGATTTTCAACAATATCTCCCTTACTAAAAAAACCTTGTTCACAATTGCCAATAAAACCAACAAGTGATACCCCTAAGTCCAAGATCCAACGTTAGCGCGATTTCTGGTTTTTATAAAATTGTGAATGATAATTACTTCTAGTTGGTGCGAAGTTTAACGTTATTGGATTCCTATGTCATACACTTGCTGAGGGGCCTGGAACCAGAAATTGCTAACTGTCCAGCTGCGGAATTAGTATTTTCCCCAAGTGGGTGCTGATAGTGTTGTTATCGTTGCTAGAGGACAGGTGTTTAGGCAACTAGATGCGGGGTATAAGGAAATATACATAGAACGAACTAGAAGAGCGGGGCCTACATAAAACTATCCGCAACTATCGAGATAGAACAGATATCGAAATTTCAGTAATTTTACATCATATCTTTCAAAGCAAATGTCGAAAGAGGTAGAAAAGATGTTTAACTATTGCTGATACAATTATGTCAAGAAACTATTGCTTTAACAATTAAAATAAACGATTCTGTAATAAGTAACACCACTCGCTTGTGAGGGTAATTATATATTGATCTTACATTGTGTAGATATATGTACATATGACGGTTATGTCTTTACTAAAGACGGAATTTAAAGGATGTAGGGGGTCCTTTTACACAAGATAACAAGTAGATCTCAATGCCTTGATCGATATAAAAAACCCGAAATAGGCGATATATAATAAATACTTAACTATCCGTTAGGCTAATCAATAAGTTAATAACAAATATGGAATTGATCACATCAACTAAACAAAAACAGTGAAACGAAGGCTTGCAGGCAAGTTGATTTGCGGGTACACAGTTCGAGTTTGGGTGGCTGGCTGGGCTGCTGGAACCGAACTCCGGTTTCTATCTGGGCCAGAATTATTTCTTTTTTTTGCAGCTACAAATGTATTGATAAGCTTGCGAAATTCTAACTAAAACTAAACCTTCCTGAAAATTAATGGACTACAATGTATATTCAAGTGTAATAGAGTAGGGCGAGATACGGTGCAGTAAAATGACTTTTGCTGACGTAACTGAAGTTTATGAACACATATAGCGAACCAATCAAAATGAATTAATTAATTCTGAATAACAATATGACGCATATGATTTTTCTATTGTATTTATTGTTGCAGGCTGTGTACTCAATTATATTACTGTTGTACAATAAGCATTAAAATATAATTCTTATAACATCGCGCATGATCATTTGTAAACGGTGAAATTACGAGGAGGATAAGTATGGGTATTACTATATTGCATAACAATCATGCGTAACAACAAAATTGTGCAAGTTTGCAACCGGAAAAAAGTATTCAATCAAATTCGTAAAACTAAAATCTTTATTATTATCTTGTATTTAAATTATGTCGGGCGAGTACATGCATCATATTACCTGATAATTTATTCCTTTATTCCTATATTTCCCCACAAAAAGCTTTAAAAAATTGATTGCTCATGATTCCTGCTTCTTCTTCATAAAAATTGTTTTGTTCATTGATATTTCGGCCGAAAAATTGCAATAGTGTTAACAAAACAAAAATAAGAAAACCTCGCCGCAGATTTATCTGAGTATAAATGCTTTCTGATTTCACTTTCTTTATCGCTACGCTTCTCGGGAAACTGAGTATGATACTCTCGAAAATCCTCCAAACATTCAATCCTTTTATATCGTGTAAAAGCCAGATGACTCGTCAAGAACCCAATCAGTGCTAGTCATATTGAATGCTTCCGCTGAATCGCTATTGGGTCAATTAGGTCCTCTAAATATTTATTTAATTTGCCTTTGTTGTGCTTAATATGATTTGGGTTTTGAAGTTGATTTGATTTTTTCTTTTGCTTTTTTTTATTTTAATTATTTGCAATTTTCTTTATCGTATCTCCTATTTAGGTACTATATTTACATTTATTCTACGGATTTCTATAATATTAGCTTTTAATTCTAATTGTGTGGTATAGGCTTATAGCGGGGTGCAGGCTTAAGAGAAATCATAATTTAGTAGACCAGTGATTCTGCCGTTTTGTAAAACTTTTTGCCAATTTTTTCCTCTATATCACATCTTTAACTAAAATCGTTCATTTCTTTTTATTTTTCGGTATTATGGTGATAATGTTCCTGTAACTATAGCTGTCTACCGGAACGTTCTTTGTCCTATGAATTTTGTAACTGAAAACTACAGTCTAATAAACTATCCTTAAATAAAAATAAATTTCACTTTAGAATACTCTATTGTGAAGATAATATTATCAAAAATCTCGTAGACTCTCCCTTTCCGCGATCCCTCGCTCTTAGGTCGTTCGGGGGTGTTCTCCAGTCAGTGATCACTCACTTGGAAATGATCCCTTCTCTGGTCTTGATGCAGCTTGAGCGGAACAATTTATCGTCAAAAGGATCTGTATTTTATTTTTACAGTTTAATGTTCTTCTCTTGCGGCTATAATCTACTTCTCAGATATTATTGTCCGAAATTGGAATTTCATCATGATTATATGTCTACATTTTTACTAGCGCTTCTGATTGGTTACAAAAGAATTCCTAATTATATTTTTGTATCATATACTGTAATTTATTCTTCCTTTCTCTTCCTCAGTCTTTCTTCCCTTCTGTTCCTTTCTTTGTTTCTTGTTTCGTTCTATCTATTCTTGATTTTCTGGTTCTTTTTCGTTGGTTCTTTCCCAAGTTTTTTTCATTCTCTTCTATCTCTGTTTTTTCTCTTGTTTATTTTTTTTTTTTTGTTTTATTTTCTTTCCCTCGTTCCTTATCCTCGCCTCTTCGCTTGTTTTCTTCCCTCCTACTCTTTTAAATCTCTTTGTTCTATTGTAGGAGTTTGGTGACCAACATTCCTCCACCATCCCAACATCACGTATATGAAAATATAAAAAATGTTATATACCAACTCTCTCAAACTTCCACCAAACACAAACGGCAAAGGGGGTTCCAAACTCCATTTTTTGTAAAATGTATGTAATAAAGTAACCACCTCGCTAGTCCTGGTTACTTAAGTCCACCTGATTCTCCCCTGCAACTCCAGCTGGTTCCTCAAATAATACGATAGCAAGTCCTTTTTTATATTTTTTTTTCCGTAATTAAATTTTTAAACATGGCTATGCCAATCACGTTAGCCTATGCGGCGTGTAGGTTGTTGCCCATAGGGGATGTTATCGCATATGCGCTGACTCTATGTCTTTGGCTCGTTATGACTGCAAGGTACTGTCTTTGACTTCCCTTACTTCGTTTTTGTTTTTTGTCTCTCATCTATTTCACGTCATTTACACCATCACAAAAACCCCATCTTTATCTATAATTTGTATAAACCTTGCTGTAGTTTAATGTCTTTTTTCTCAGCTTGGAGTAAGCAAGTTAATATCCTAACTACAGCGTGTTAACTATACTAACAGCGTGTGTCAAGAGACAGCGCGCGGTGAGCAGTCGCTCGGGCGCTGGTGTTTTTATGGGGTAGGGGAATGAGGAAGAGGAGGGGGGAAGGAGAAGTGTTAGGGAGTAGGTAGGGGCGGTCTTTTGAGTTATTTAGGTGGGCACGGATGATATCAATGTCAATCAGCATATGCCACTTTAGTAATTACACCACAAACTAAACACAACGCTTGTTATATAGTATATTGTTCCAGTGCGGTAAGTTCTGCAGCTAGTATAATTTCTCCAGATCAAATTAAATGTGAAAGATCGCACGATAGTCACCCTGTCGACTGACCCTCGTTTAGTTTCGAACGGCTCGGAGGGTCCTTCGTCGCAATTCTGACTGAGCTGATGGTGTTGCTCAACGTCATTTTGCACAGCCTGTATACGTTTTGCGGGGAACCCAATTCAGACATAGCGGCATATAGTGCAGCTCCTTTATTCGTGCTGTCGAGCTGGGTTAATGAAAAGTTACATAAATAGAGCAGAAATCATAACTTGCATTGTACTTTCATTACTCGCCTAGAAGACAATATTTCTTATGAAATCAATGCACGAAAGGAAATATAAGTCTATATGGAATCATGTTTTGTACATAGGGTTCGCGAACAAATTTCTGCATAGCAAACTTTTCTTTTCGAAAAAACCCTTATGAAGAGCTACATTTTAATATAACAACATCTAATATACAAATTATTTTCAAAATTGATGTCGGACGAGTGTATAGTTAATAAAAACATTAACCCTATTTTACTTATATAGTTAGCTCATTTTTTAATTATTCCACTTTAAGTACGACACCGTCAGGCAGGTGGATTCCGTTCTCAATGAATACGCAATGCATACAATTTGCCCCGATGAATAATCCAGAACTCTGTTCTCTTTTTATTATGCATACTGGTAATAACGTTTTGGTATTATTTTAAAACGTGACGACTTATGAAATCCAAAAAAGCATGCAGTGATTTAGCTCATTGCTGTAGATCTCATACGTCCGGAATGATAAATCTTAGAAGACTATGAATTGTTAATTTTTTTTTTTATTGACATGGAGAATCCGGTCCAATGAAAAATGTATGAAATGTCTTTTTAAATACATAAAATAAAAAAAAAAACGAAAACCAGCGTAGCGCTAGCGTTGTCCTACCGTAACATAACGAAAACGCCCGTCGCTATATTTTTGCCTGGTAATCTTCAAGGACGGAAGTTCTGTGGGTATAGACAGTGACGTATATTTGCCTCCTGTGAGGAACTCGGGGGCGGCGGGGGGCTCTGAGGTGTGTCATGTACGTCAATAGCTAATCCGGCAGTTTGAAAGCTCATTGGGCGCTTAAACTCTCTCCCATTCCTCTCTATATTTCTCTTAACTCTCCCATCACTTCGTGCTAAGGCCATCACCAATAGGCTTCAAGAGGTCGTTTGAAGCCCGCAGCCTAACATCGCAAAGCATAACCCTTATCTATCTATCATGGTCACAAGGAACATTGAAGGCAAATCGATATACAGTGGGCATAAACGAACTTTCGCAATGAGTACATGAGCACATGACGGTGCATGGGAGGCGCTGCGAATGCAGTGGCAGATGCATATTTAGACCACCTTATTTGTTCTTACTACATGTTACGATCAATATCATCGGTCAAAGTCTCCAACTGGTAATATATCCTCTCCTCGGAAGAAACACTTGGCAAAAATCAATTGCAAGATACCCAGCAAACTAATGAATTTCGATTCACAGTTTAGAAGAACTAGGAAAATAGATTACCTTAAGGAAAAAACATTTTTTTTCGATACACTACTTGCCGACTGGTCACTGCCAACAGACCTGGCCACAATCATGGGCCACTCACTGGCCTGCTTTTTGCTTGGCCTGCCTTGCATGATGAGAGAATGCGGATTTCCCTTTTTCAATTCATCGACACAGTAAGCATTGAGTCCAGGCTTGATCTATTCTCGCGACTCAACGGGATTTTACTGTGAGCGAGGAGAGCAGTCAAAATAGGAAATCCAGCATAACTCTTATGTATTAGAACAGTTTTTTCAACATATCAGCCCTACCGTGTTGTGGAATTCGTCACTAGCTCTAGCACGATGTCTCATTATGGGCATAATTATTGTTAGTTGTTGTGTTGTGCCGAAACTTTGAGTGAACAGAAGGGTAGTCTATGAAATGAAATGCTTCTGTTTAATTAAAGATATTTCAGCAAGTTCAATTGTCCGCTACTAGGGTGTTCGAGAAAAAAACGGAGTAACGAGTTAACGACATATAAGAAATTTGATGACATTAACGAAATCCGTCATTCAGGTGTTTGGTTTCGCGGTGTTTGTTTGGGTCTGGTCGGTTTGGGGTGTTGCTTGGCTTGTGGCGCGTCCTTCATTCGTTTTTGCTGACTGTTGGGCTTCTTGTGGATTTCTTTGGTCTCCAGGTGTTTTGTGCGGCACTAGCAGCCAACCAATAATAGCCTACAATTTTTTCTGCCTGTTAAGCCTTATTGCTCTCTCACAATTGGGTTATTTGGGTTGCTTTTACATTTTACTATATGTAATTTAACTTATCACAAACTAAACTTGTGAGTTAATCTTTCCTTTACACTGACTACCTACTTTTATCTTTTTTCTATCCATTTACTTTCTTCTTAACGTTCTTTAGAGATAGATGATTTTGCCCGGGACTCTTCTTTGGTTTCTTTCTGCTTTCTTTACTTTTATGTTTGCATCTGTTCTTATTGAGGCCGGTCCTCTTTTTTCGTCCTTTTCGCTTTCTTCCATTATCCGTTTTTTGTCCATATCTGTTTGCAATTTCCCAATCTCACTACCCCCCAATCCCCAATTTCTATAGTTTCTAGTCTCCACTCACTCCCATTCCACTTTAACTATATCCCTGCACCTGCCCTTTTTGTGTCCTTTCTTTTCTTATCCCTCCTGGATATGCCTACTATGTACATAGATAGAATGGCTATAGGTGAAGTATTGGCATACTCTTTTTCGCCACACTTTTGTCTGCTAGATAATTTCAATTGTGACGGTATTAGAGTATTTTTATAATTTTTGTTTTTATGTTTTTGCCTTATGTGCTTGAAAGAAAGTATACTTCAAAACTTCATACCACTCTTCAAAAAGTTTCCCGCTTAAGTATCTATTTTAACAAAGAAGTTTTTGTTGACAATTGCGGTAGCGCTGTGTCTTCTGAAGTCCGTAGGCGCTGTCTGCTGAATCCGGTCCTGACGTTTAAACCACACTTCGAAAGATGTTTTTTCACACACTTTTTTAGAAATAAAAAAAATTTCTGAAGTCTGTCCTGGTGTTTTTCTCTGGGATGGTACAAGGCAATCATTGGGCCGTTTTCTTTTAAAAATTGGTGGTTGTGTTATTTTTTAATTTTTGCCTCCTCTTGGTTCTGTCTTGTCGTAGGAAATGATGTAGATGCTTTCCGTTCTCAGATCCTACAATTATGTTGTTGTTTGTTGTAATATGCGATATAGGACACGTTCTCCGTCTTTCCCGACCCTAAGCAGGTTTTTAGGATAGAAGTGTTACATCGTTATGACTCATGTTATCTGATGTGGTTCCTTTTTGCCCGGTGCATAGATGATGCGATTCCCAGTACTTTTCCGGTAAGAGCCCCATTAAGGTGCTAGCCGCCCAACCAAGCCCACCGAGTAAGCTGCATCCCGACCATTGCTGGCTATTGGAACGCCACAACGAATCGATATAATGGTATAAACGTGGCCTTTCTCCCATGATTGCCCTGATGGACTTGTGGTCTTGCCATGCAGCCCTCTCCTCCTTCGCCTTCGGGTCTGCTAAGAGAGAGTAGCTTTGGGTAAGGATTTCGATTCAGCATCCACGGGTAGGTTGTAGGTTTTGAGGTTGAGGACTTATTAGTTTGGGTTAGAGATGGTCCTAAAATTTCAAACAAGACTTGCCTTCGCGATTTTGTCGCTTGTCAAACTTTCTCCCGGTTTTTGAAAGGTTGTTTTTGCTGCTACTGAGTTTGTGTCTCTAGAGATAATAATGTCTTTAAATATTATAAAAACATAATAACAATCTACCTTTTGATATCAAATTGGTGTGTGTAATTCGAAAAGATACAGTTGGGGGGCTCGTTTGTTTTTTTGCACGTTGGGGTTGGCTTCTTCTACTTACGACAAAAGGCAGACAACAAAAGGCATAATACTGCTGGAATACTGCTGCGGGTATAATATATAAGTACTCTCGACGTACTTCTAACCCCCTCTGTACTCTAACAACCCCGCTGGGGGGGGGGATCTAACTACCGTTGTATGTATTAATAAGAGAAAAGGAAAAAGGAGTAAAAAAAAGGGGCTTGGTTTTATAATACGTTTTACTCAATAGTTTGGCAAAGGCCCCGTCCTCCACTGGTTTCGTGATAACTGAAACGACAATTGGCAGCATCAAGGTAGATCAACACTTTATTCAAACAATCGCTGCTGGAGATGGACGACAAGTAACCAAAATTGTATAGGGAAGACGGTAGTCCTTTTTGTTCTATAGTTTTCAATCAATATACAACCTCGGTTGCAGCAGATGAGATACTACTACTACCTCCCCTCATCTGCTACAAATTGGCTGGTGGTAACGATGTATAAAATAGTCTGACAAAAAAAACAATATTTAAGGGGTTACATACAATACAACTGAAACACATGTGTCGCATTTTTCCGGGGAGAATGGCTGGAGTTGGATATACAACAATATACACACAACAAAAACACCAAACTCTAAAAGATTAAAAGGTGTTTATAAGACTAGGACAACGAGAAGAAAATCTGAAAAACCTTTGGGAAAAGAATTATCACAATATTAGTGCACATTTTTTATTGTACTTTAGACTATAATATTGACTGGGCTATAAAAATGTAATATCTTTACGGATACATTTTTCGTGGATAACTAAAAAATAAAATACAATTTTCATAAAATTTTTTCGCCCGAGAGGATTTTTTTTTTTTCTTCTTCCAAAAGTTTTTATAAGATTAGTTTGCTTAGTTTTTCTAGGTTTACAAAAATTCATGGAAAGAAGACTATTTACGAAATTAAACCGAAAAATAAAAAATAAAGATTTTTTAGGAGTATTGATATTAGAGGAAAAATTTGGCAAAGTTTTGAAACAAAAACAAAACGGCGATGGTTAACTACTACTATAAATATGTTTCTTTCCTCTTAAAAGCTGCCTTAAAAGAAAAAGCGCAATAAGAAGAATTCTCCCCCTCTTCTCCTTAAAAAAGCGCGGCGTTCTTCTTAAATAAAGATAAGGCGCGGGAGCGCGGCGCTCATAAGTATTCCCAACCACACAATTAGGATTAAAAAAAGCTTAAATTAGAATGTATGTACCTAAATGGTGAATAAAGGCATAGCAACAAAAAGGGGGAAGAGGCACAAAATCATTTGGAGGACTAATTGGCATTGGTGGGGCGAATCAGCAGCGGGGAGCATTTCACCATAAATGACACCTATTGATTGATTGGTTAGAGGAGGCATCTGCTTTTACAAACTGATATAAAGTATGAATGTTGGAGATTTCCGAGGTTTCAATAACTCAGTTCCCTTTCCCTCCCCAACTACGTTCATTTCCCGAGAAGCTAGCTGTAAAGAAGGGGTGAAATATTCAGAAGCATATAGCTATTAAATATCTGCGGGTTTGTAAACTTTGCAAATTTTTTTCCTTTTTTTTTTTTTTCTTTCTCTAATAATCAATAAAACAAAAAAAAAAAACCATTTTTAATGAAGGAATAATGATATGAGCATGTCCCCCCCCCCTCTCTGTGTCTCGCTTATTAAATACAGATAATAATAATAAAGATAATTTTAGTTAACGAAATTTGATTGTATGAATTTTCTTGGTTTCCGTTGGCAATTTTTTTTTTTTTTTTTTTTTGTGTTCGCGTTGATGTATGCATATAGTCAATACCTACTTTCTTTTCCTCGGTAATTTCACTCGTCAAATGATCATGGCGGTATGTATGAAAACTTATAATTTAAATTGCTAATTGGTCAACTGTAATTAATTGAGTCACAAACCAAGTCCTTGCAGCAACAATACATAGACATTCCATATGCGGTAATTTGTTTATTCGAATTTAATTATTATTATTTTTAATCATTTGTTGTTCCTGTTATAAAACTTTAGTTTTCTACAAAGGCTCTAGCAAAGGTCAAGCAAAGGTCATTTTGCAAACGCCCTATTACACTTGAATATTACATGTAGAGTCCATAAATTTCACATCTCAGGATTTGGTTTGTTTTTAGTAGAATTTTGGCAAGCTTAATCTATCAATACATTTTGGGTAAGGCTTGAAAAAAAAAAAAAAGAAAAAATAATTCTGATTCTATTCTGGTCGGAATGCTGGCCTAGAAAACCCGGGTTGTTTCCAACAGAGCAGCCCGCACAACACAGGCAGCAGCACAAGAAGAGGATCAAGGACAAAGGAGCAGCAATGCCCAGCAGCAGCCAGCAAGTCCCAGCAGCCGCATGGTTCAACAGAGCCCGCGTTTCCAAGCAGCAGCATGTTCACAGCAGCCGCAACCAAACTCGAACTGTGGACGGGGGTCAAAATCAAATTTTGCGGCAGAAGGGGCAGGCTCGTTTTCCTCTCCCACGTTGTTGATGTGATCAATACACCTTTCCATATTTGTATTAACCTATGATTAGCTACTACGAGTTCCTGTATTATAATATCGGCCTATAATTCTATTCGGTTTTTTATATATCGATCAAAGGCGTCAAAGACAAGAAGACCACCCCAAGCCCATCTTACTTGTGGGCTAAATTGGTAGACATACCTATATGTCAATATCTACAAACATATGTAATTAATGATATTAACCTAAGCTAAGCCAGTGTACTATTTTACAGAATTTCGTTTAAAGGCATTAGTTTTCTTTTCTTCTTTTTCTTAATCATTTACCTACCACCTTACCCCCTCAGGAGCAATGTTAAACATCTTTTCCTTCCCCTACTTTTCGCCCTTTGCTTTTGAAGAATAATGAAAACATTTAGAACTTTATTTATCTGCATTTCCGATATCTGTTTCTAACTAAGCTCTGAATATTGCGTGTCGGGATATGGAGTTTTAGAGTAGTTAGATAGAAGTGGGGGGGAGAAGTGGGGGCCCGCGTGACAATTAAGAAGCATACCACTTGCATAAACGGCCCGACTGGTTGATGTCCATAGAGTATATTCAAAAACTTACTAACTTTCCACTGAACGAAGAATTTAGAATGCCTGTGTAACATAGGGTCAACAAAAATAACAAAAACCAAACCACAACCTGGACCCAAACAACAAAAACACCAACAAACACAAAAAACACACACACGCAAAAACGAACATAGGTCACGAAAAACAACCAACACCCGCTATACACCGCTATGCCCTAGGTTATGGAGTGTGCTTACAAAATTAAAGCATAAAACGACCAAGAGCAAGGAGTCCCAAGGCCTTGAGGGAGCAAATGTAAATCGTATAGTGTTTTTCACGTGCGTTGCGCTCCTCCTCTCTCTACATTCAACTATGACTCTTCGCCATAGTCTGCTTAAATATAAGAAATTCGCGTCACTGATAATTAACAGAATATTGCTAGTAGAACGCGCTTTTTTCAATAACAGCTGCAAAACATTTTCAATTAACAGCTGGAAATAACATTGTTGAAAAACCTATTTGTTTGAAAACATGGATACCTCGTCCTAAACTTGTTGAAAACTCCCTTGACAATACAAGAAAGTAGGGATCGCTAATCAAGTTTTGATTAACGGATGACGGAGAAGGGTTCTTTTCTGTACAAAAACCAATACAACCAACCTGACCTCACCTGCCTTACAACAAACGAGCATGTTGAAAATGCTTTCTTAATATAGGAAATTCAAATCATCATAATTTGCGTAAAATCTCTCTTCTTCTTCTTCGTGTTCAATACAAAAAAAAAAAATATATATACAAAATCGCCCCACTCCTATCTAACATGTTTCGTTCGGTTCCACAGAATTTCGAATTTTCGACCTAAACCTAGAGAGAAAAAATTTTTTTTAATTACCAGGCATGCCAGCTTATGGTTTTTGTGTTGGCATTTTCTGATCTCTCCTCTCCCTCCGGATTTATAAAACATCCTCCAATAGTCCAGACCAGCCTACCTTTTTAGAGCTCGCAGTCCAGATAGAGATAAGAAACCTACTCTCATATTATTGAAGGTTATTAAATGATTTTCTCCCTTCCCTCCCCCCTTCCCCTCCCTCCCCCCCTCCGCCCCAGGGAGAGTTTCTTTCTTCTCTCTGCCTGTGAATCTCTTCAGTGAATCCTTCAGCAGTGAGGAAGATGATTAATTTTTTTTTTCCACTAAGATGTGTTTCAGTCCACCACGGGCATCTTTTTTTTTGCCATAGTAAACACTCCTAAACCTAACTGTCCTAGTCAGAGCTCGTCTCTGCGATTCATAAACGAATCATAAACGAGATTTTGGTTTAACTTTCATCGTCCAAGTTCGAAATTACTATAAATCCCAAGAAGTTTTGAGAACTGTGTTTCCGAATGAGCTTCAAAATCTTCCTTCACAATCTGGGAGAACAGAAATATTGAATAAGTGTCAACTTATTTGTCCCTTGCTAGAAATCCCCTGCCTGCCTGTCACCTAGAAAATTGGTAGGGCAAGCCACCTTTTAGTGCCTAACGGTACCTTGATCAGGGGGACCGCTCCTTTCCCCATGTACATTATAAACAGAGTAAATTTTGGAGATACCACCTAAAAAACACTCACTTTGAGGTTTTTGGGAATGTTAGTTTGCTGTTGTTTTAAACGAAAGGGCTTTGTCGCCCCCCATCCAACAGGTGGCGAATCACTCAACGAATTGATATACCGTTTGAGCAAAGGAGAATAAGAAACTACTGAAACTGGCATTTTCAGCAGGGATTTTTGGGACAATGGATGGGCGGATACTTAATGTATTGGTTCCACGTTACAGTTGATGATTACTATCCATGTGAGAGGAGGAGGGCAACATTACAATGTATTAGTAGAAAAGTTTAAACCTGCTAAACAATTTGAGCCATATGAACTAAACTCTCGTGACTTCCTTCCTTTCCTGAAAAGCTTTTACTTTCCCTCATTATTATGTGAGGAATTGGGGGGCATATTGGACGACCGGGGCGGGGGGGGGGGGCGACGGGAGGAACGGGGTTATGTAGAGGGGGAAGGGGGCATATAACTCGTCAGCAGTAAGTTTAAACCAAATACCCGAATATGTGTAAATGAGGAGAGGGACAGCGGAACCTTCTTCGTACTTTTTCTAAATTAAATGGTTTTCCGGTCTTGTTAGATGCCAAATAAAATGAGAAATGCAAATGGCTCCACAACACAACAGCTCTTAAATTATTCCCAAAGTGGTGGGCCAACATAAATTAGTTTTGTGGTTAAGATAAACTTCTAATCCTTTCCTTGGATTCAACAGACAGCTTTTTTTTTTTTTTTTTTTTTTTTTTTTTTTTCAAAAATTTGTCGTTTCCCCCCCCTTCTTTGAGTAAGAATTTTTGGCCACCCACCCCTCTCCCCCCTCTTTAGCAGATGAGATTTACAGAGGCACAGACAATTTTGAGATTTTACCATCTTAAGGTACCGAAGTGTTGCCGTTCCGCCGCAAAGTGTTTTCTTCCCGAGACCAACTCGTCAAGCTCTCGGCAACTCGCAACTCGACGTGAAACCCCACCTACTTACTTTCGTTCGGTAAATTATTTTTTGGAACGGGCGGCACTAGTGCCCTTCTTGTCCGATTAATAACTTTTTTGAGGTGCCTTTCATAAGTATACTAATGGACCCTAAAAGCATAAAATCATTTTATAATACTGCTTGTAAAAGGTATATCCTAAACTACCTAATGCATATATACCATACATATGTATTACATATATCTGTTTGTATATGCAACAATTTAAATATGTAAAAGAAGGCAATGACTGACCAACACTAACACTAACTCACCCACTCACTAACTCACTCACAACTACTCTACACACTAACTACTAGTACTTCGCTTTTTTGGGGGCTCATGCGGGTCTTATTGTAGGGAATAGGAGGGAGTAGGTGTAAAGGCAAGGAGGGAGGACGGATTAGGCCAAAACAACCAAACCCAAACCCAACTTCAAAACCCGCACCGGCATATAACTGAAAGCGCCGGCATGCAAACGAAATTATACTTAAATATATGTATCTATGATTTATGCAGATCATTACATATTTAGTTATCTTTATTCATTTCTTCATTTCTTTTTTTCATATTCATTTCTTTTCCATTTCTTCCATGAAATCTTTATCACACTCACTGTATCACTGTAATCACACATATCACGCACTACACTACGTATCATCACTGGCTTTTTATTACATATGA
>JARSSU010015167.1:0-26475 GCA_029619165.1 Eurosta solidaginis | reverse complement strand
CGTAACCTTATCCACTTTACATCTATATCTCGGAAGGGATCGAGATATCGAAAACAGAGTTACGCTGTTTTAAGCCGTCATCCGGAGCCTTCATTTGATATCCATATTGTGTAAGCACATTATAGGGTTACCTGGGTCCATATTTTGGGGTCTACACTAGTGACATGCCGGAATAAAATGTACCTTAAACTTTAAGTGGGAGCCCTAGTTTCGCAACTGCAGGAGTCAGATTTGAGATTCGGAAAGCTCCAGCTCCAATAACGAGCCTGTGACGGGAAGCCGCAAGGGCAACAGGGCCTCCAGCGCCTATCAAATGTAAGGTATTAGTCTTGCGTGTGTATGACCACATGGGCCGTACAATTTGGATCTTACGCATGGCCTCTCAGTGGAGGCCTTTCTCGAGGTATTTACTAGATTTGTCAGCCGACGTGGTCCACAGTGCTAGGCTCCACAGCGATAATGGATACATTTTGTGGGCACAACACAAAGAGCTACAAAGAGTGCATGAGGAAATGGAAACGATCAATGCCACTGGCGGAACTTGGCCAACGTTGGGACCACCTGGCATTTTAATTCTCCCGCTGCTCCTGACCAAGATGGGCTGTTTGGAGGTCTTGCGTCAAGTCAATGTAGTACCACTTGCAAAGGATGATATTGCCATCCAAACCAGCTATACACAGCGCAACGAAAATTGAATAGTTGCTTATAATTGCTATCACCATTAACCGATACCAGCAATGATTTGGATTTTTTGACATCGGGCCACTTCCTGGTTGAAAGATCCTTAAAGCACAATCCACAAGCAGAGGATTTGACAAAGTGCAATGACAACTGTCTTATCATATGGGGTCAACACACTTATGGGGCGTCGCTGGAAGGACAAATATCTCATCTCCGCTCCAAAAGCGTACGAAATGGTAACGCCTGTGTGAGAGCATAAAGCTTGGCGAAATTATTATTGTCTTGGAAGAAAATCTCCGCTCCTATGGGTGGGGCGAATTGAGCGCGTTTATCCTGGCACTGATGGATGGTAAGAAATTTAAGCGCCAATATCTATACAAGAATCAGAGACCGTCCGATTGGAAAAGCTCAGCGTATTACCATCGAGGCACCAGTAATGCATCCTAAACACACTGATCCGGGAAAGGATTTTCGCCTACCCATCCAGAGATGGCCATCGGTGTTCCTATCTTATTTGATTCTATTTAACTTTTGTACTCTCAGTTAATGTCATGCAACAAAGAGAAGCTTAGTTAACTGGGTTGTTAGTGTTAGGTTAGGTTGGACTGGTCGGTACATGAGGATCTCACATAGACAGAATGACTGAGCTGAAAAAATCGTATCAAAAACATAACTTACGGTATATAGAGAAAGCTATACTAATATGACCGTATAATCTGCACTCAAGGCTGCTCCGTGGCACTGAGCCACAGGTGAAATGATCAGAATGGCATAAAGTTTAAATGTCGGGATTGTCTTCAGGGGCTCCCGTAATGCTAAGCATTGGTAGCCTGCATAACTCTTCTAATTTTTTGAGTTAGGTTCTTTTTTGTGTGGCTGTCCATCAAACAAGGACTCCATAATAGAGGAAAGGCTTCACAATCGTATGAAAAGCCCAATAACGAGAGTGATGGCGATAAACTCCACGTACATTCCAGCATTCTTTTACATGCATAAAGTGCCGTCGAGGCCTTCTTCACTATTTCCTCCACCATAAGCTTCTACGAAAACTTATGTCTAAAATGATTCCTAGATATTGGTGAAAGGTCAACCCCTCTAGCTTAAGCCTGGTCTAATTTGTAACCTAGTACCTCGTAGTAAATAAGACCGCATCCGTCTTCTGTGCGTGACTCTCAACCGACATTAGATGCCTGGTTTGTTAACCCGAACTGTCCGATCCACAAAGAACTAATAGTTGGAAGGAACTTTCCACTTGTGACGATTGCAACATCATCGCGTTTGACGGTCCTCTCATCGAACCGCCTGAGCAGTAGCCAACGCTGTACCTTGAGTAGATACAATTCTTTCGTTAATCAACATGCACATTGCTTTTTACCAGACAACATTCACATGGAGGAGTATTGAGTCGAAAACCCATCTCTTAAAATCAGAAATTGTATTTGATTTGTATCGTGGTGTGTCGCTTTTTCGAATAAATTTCAAAAACAGGCGCTCAATATTAGCCACTGCTAAGGGTGGTTGCTCACAGAAAAGAGTTCTGAAACATTTGAGGCCATTAGTTTGATATAAGGAAAGTACACAATTCGCTAAACGAGCGTAGCTTAACAAATATTTCAATTTGAAATATAAAGCTATTTTAATATAAAAAGCTTGCTCGCTTTTAGTGCCTAGTTAATAATCTTCAAAAGCGGATATCCGCTATAATATCAATAAAACTCGCCTATCATTATTTTCTACTACACTATTAGCTACCTTAATTAATACCTAAGTCACGTTTGTTTGATTAAGTTTATAAACCAACGGAAATTAAACTCATCTGCATAAGGCAGACCCACGTCAAATCCATTCACCATAGCCTTGACTATAAAAACGGCTATCGGCAAATGTAAGATGAGCTTGATATTGGCAAAACAGTGAAGCGAAAGACTGTGCGCATTTTTTCTAATTAACTGCCCCTCAACGCAATACGCAATAATAATTCAATAATATTCTTACTCAATGCATTTTTATCAGCTTTTCTGGCATTTTCCTTTTTAATAAACCACGCTCCAACGCACACGTCGCATATTACTTTTCGCTCAACCAAGAACCAGGATACACACAGTATGTACGGACACGATTGCTGTAAATCTTTGCAACCATTGCCGCTACCGTCGCCATCAACATAGTTCCACCAAATTCTCACCCCCACAAACACATACTCAATACGCGGCAGAGATTGCATTTTGACCAATACATACATACCAATTGCCTACTAAAGCAGCAGCAGCACCACCATTTCCTCGGGCCTGTCATCATGGTCGGCTTGTGGTTTGACTTTGTATTTAATCCTGGCTGTGTCATACGGCGACCGCTATTGCTACTACAGCAATTGCTTTGTTGTTGGTATTGCAAAGTATATTATACTGGGCACATTGCGGTTGGCTTGTCGGCTTGCAGTACTAAAATTTGAAATACGCCTTTACGATGTGCCTGTATAATTCAGTATATTTGTTGTTGGATTTTATTACTCTTACTTTCGCTCGCTCGTTTTGTTCTTAGCTTGAATTTGTGTTGAAATATACTTCACGTTTTCTGCATTCTACGGATATACCTTGGCATATCGCGATATTAATTTTCTTTGCTTTTATTAATTACATGATTTTTCGCCGTTAATTAATTTTTTCAACAAAGGGCTACTGCTGTTTGAATGGGAGTGAATGTATGTATGTATGTATAAATATGCGCTTCATTGTAGTGCGTAACCGGATAGCCAGCTGCGTGCATCACATTTTATTAACAACCCGCCGCATAAGTATTTTAGATGTGCAAAAAAGTGACTGTTTATATGTTTAAATATTTATAGAGCAGGCGTACGATCTCTGGCAAATCGCCATTATGTTATGTTGAACCGACCCGTCAATAAGGAACTCGCATAGACTGAATGTTTCCATAGTGTTACACGAAGCCGTTTTACGCCCAAACTTAGGAGCCTCAATCAGTTGCCAAGACTTATGTTTGAGAACAATTCCGTCCTCTTGGTAAATATAAAAAGTCTTCTAGAACCTAGCTTTATTGCTCTCTCGAGACTTGGCAGTCTACCGCCTTAAAGTTGTAGCCTTGTTCTGGCGAGCGCAAGGAAACGAACACAGAACGTGCGCATCCTTTCTTCGTGCAGCTCGCATTTCCTACATCTGCTGTTACTGACGAGACCTAACTTATAAGCATGTGACATCAGAAGGCTATGTCCAGTTAGTATGCCCATATTGAGCGTTAAGTCGTCTCCTTTCAGAGATACGAACCATGTTGTGAGTCTAGTATCGTAGTATTTTGCACATGATTTCGAAATTTCGCAACGCCGTGATTCGTCAGCCTTTCCTGCTTAGTAGATTATATGCAACTCCTGTCTCCTTTTTATTTCTCCCAAACGGAATGGGACGTTTCAGTGAGTGCTGCATCCTCCTTTGCCAACTCATCAGCTTTTCGTTAATTTCCACGCGTCATCACGAGAACCCTGTAAAGATGTATGGTCCAGCCTGATCGAAGTTTTTTCAATGCTTCCTTGCATATCCTTCTTTTTAACCACTAGTTATAAAAGTACCCGATTATTCTCGAAATATCAGACAATATGTGTCCGTCGGCATTAAAAGGGCTTGAGTGCCACCTACTCGTGAAGTTCGATGTGTAAACAGTAGGGTATATATGTCTAGAAAATAAATGACTTTAAATTAACTAGAGCCCAGGGGTTGAAGTAAGCATAGAATTTTTACCAGAAAAAATAGTTTCGGTAACAACCGATACCTACAATTTTCTTTTATTATTGGCCTATTTTCAATAGCAAATAGTTAGTTTGGAGTCATCGATTTCTGTTGTATCGACTTTTATCAACGTTTTCAGAAACTTTCTCGATTTTATCTTGAAGTTTGGACAGTATCTGTTTCATAACAATACGATGATAGTATACCAAAACCTCAAACTACGCCTGGAATTACATTATGTATATATATCGCTCATATGAGTATACCACTTACAAACACTACGTTTACGCCTACGTCTACGCTTACGCTTACGTTTGCACTAGCGCTATCATTCAGGATTCACCCATACCGTGAGCAAAGCTGTTTACACAAAAAAAAACTGAGCTCCTGCTCATATCTACTCAGTCTTTTTAGTATGCATAATAGATAATGAGTTAAAACGCCGTGACGTATGAGTAACATTTATAGCGATGTTTAAAAACGACGCCACCAATTACACAGAGCTAATGCAAAGACAAAATTCAAAAGATCAGTGCAAAAGGTTTTGTCTATACCTTGAACATATTGTTATTGGAAGCACTTTATAGCGGTAGCCTGATTCTGTGTTAATATCCATAGAGATCCCTGGTTCATGTGTTTCTGTTTCATTAATGATAGCTCAAGAACTGATCCTGCTTGAAGCTTTGGGGTGTTTCTTTATGTTTGAGAGTAATATACTCATCTTCGGAATATGAGCTCTTTAATGCGGTAAAGAACGTGGCTTAAAATAAAATATTGTAAAACAAGTTAACCTCTCTTAAACAGCTGGATGAGAAATAAGTCAGGGGGGGCTGTTACTTTATGTAACAATAACTTTCTGATATCGAGGTTTTTCCTCATAGGACTGGGTGAATATTTTGTTTTTCTCATCATAAACTGGGTGAATCATTGCTGGCTTACAAATCGTTGATGCCTTAAAATATTTGATGTGTATTGGAATGATTTTCCATCATCCTTTTTAAATTTTGGTTTCGAGACACCCCAGTTTCGGCGTTGTCCCATCACCTCTAGAGAACTGATTATGACACAACACCGAAACTGACATTTCTCGAGACCAAATCTGACAAGGGATGACGGAAAATCGTTCCAATATCTGGAATATGTGGCCGGATACCTATAAGAGAATCAACAAAACAAAACGAGACATCTCCAAGGATCCTTTTCACTAATTCAGTGCATACACATGGAGTGTTCTATCATCACGGGTGGAACATTTGTACGAAATATCTCATTTTACTTCCTTTATATTAGGTCGGTTGAATGTTTGTCCGCTTTCATACAAATCTTGCAATCGATTTTTAAGTAACTTCTATTGAGCTACAAACGTGAAACTTTACACATAGGTTAGAACACCGTGACAATGCAACAAATGGAAAAAAATCCGTTAGGTGGGGCACGGATCGAAATAGTTAGATAATAATTTGAAAATTTTCAAACCAGCTTTTAAGTAACTTTTGATGAGCTAGAGACTTGAAATTTCAAACTTAATTCAGAGGTCGATGACAGCCGATGACAGATACAAAAAAATTCGCTATGGGACGCACGGTCTGAGATATTTAGAAAAATCGTACGAAAACGGTGGGAACTTTGGGATTGATTTTTATGTAAGTTCATTGAGCTATAACTGTAAACTTCACAGATAAGATAAGATGCCGAGAAAATTTAAGTAAAGGAAAAAAATTTCCGTTAGGTGGCGCATGGATCGAAATATTTAGATAAGAATTGGGAAATTTGGTGTTTGAGATCGATTGAGAAATTTGAAACCGGGTTTTTGTAACTTCTCGATGAGCTAGAGGCTAAAAATTTAGAGCTTAATTCAGAGGTCGATGACGCAATCAAAAAGTTTCGCTAGGGGACGCACGGACTGAGATATTTAGAAAAAGCAAACGGAACGGAAGGAACTTTGGGATTGATTTTTATGTCAGTTCTCATTGAGCTACAAGCGTAAAACTTAACAGATAGGTTAAGACACCGAGAAAGTGTAAGAAAAGGAGAAAATAAAATTAAATAAAAAAATATTAAGCACTTCCTTTATATAAATGGACAAAAATCAGCGAAAAATGTCTCCTTATATAAAGACATATTCTTGCAAAAAATTGATTTTAAATTTGACATAGAAATTGCAAAATATTTATGAGAAGTGAAAAATATAAAGGTGGAGTGCAATTGATTGACTAATAATATTGTACGAATGTTAGCAGCACTAAGCGATGCTATCGTCTCTAAGCGATGTTAAGCAGTGACGTGAATTCACATCAATAATTCAATCATTATGTATCTACATAAACGAATAAATAATTGCGTCTACACATATGTACGTATACGAGCAGCGGAGCGGCAATGCACAAACACATGCATATATCTTATCTGAGTTGTCACAAGAGAGAGCAATAATTTGTGCACGTAGTTGTGGCTGGCGATTTTGTAGCCGAAACAACTAGTAAGTTCTGGAAATCGAAGAGCCTAGAAGTATGCAGCGTAAACTATAAAAGCGGGGCAAGCGAGTAAGATGTAATTCAGTTTGATTTGAGTTGTCAAGCAGTTGCGATTAAGACGATATCTAGCGAGCAATAGCAGTATTATTTTGAATAGTAGAGTTTCATTGAGCTATCAATCAGTGTGGTTATTAAGCAAGCTATTCGTTGCACAGTTTGAGTGTATTGTGAAGTACTTTAATAAAGGCCATTTTGCATTATTACAAATTGGAGTTATTTATTCAACAGTTTAGTGATTCGAACTTAGCAGAGGATTGCAAATAAGAGGATTTGCAAGCAAATTCGTTACAATTGGTGTCAGAAGAGGAATTGTTGAATAAATTCTAGAGGACAACAAGGACATGGCAAAGTTAAGTGAATTGAAGATCCCGCAACTGAAGAAGGAGTTGGAGAGCCGTGGATTGAATACAAGCGGCGTTAAACTCGAACTTCAGGCACGGCTACGAGAAGCAATGGAAGCAGAAGGAATTGATGTGGAAGAGCATGTCTTTCATCTTGATGGCGAGGAGACAACAAAAATTGAAGAGAAGAACGAAACATCGCAGACGGTTACCAGTACAGACTTGAACATGATTTTAGCTGCAATATCTGCTCAAACATCGACAGTGTCATCTCAACTGGCAGAACAGCAGACATATATGGAATCGCAGGAGAACCGTATAACATCCAAGATGGAAGAACAGAAGACATATATGGCATCACAACTAGAATCGCAGGAGACACTTTTAACATCCAAGATGGAAGCACAAGAGGCACGTATAACAGAAATGTCATCACAAATATCCACAAATATGTCATCACAGCTGGAAGAACAAAAGACATATATGGCAACCCAACTGAAAGAACAAGAGACACGCATAACAGTACAACTAGAAGCACAAGAGGCGCGTATATCATCAAAACTCGAAGCGCGCATGGACGAAAAAATAATGCAGTTTGAAGAAAAATTCGAGGCAGAGGTGGATGCGTTGAGAGGTCGTATACAGGAATTGCAACTTAATCGGCCGGCTGCTTCAGCGAGTAATACAAAGGTAAAAACTCCATCTTTTGACGGTTCTGTTCCTTTCCAGGTCTTCAAGCTTCAGTTTGAGAAGACCGCAGCAGTGAACAACTGGAATGCGGAAGATAAAGTTGCTGCACTGTTCATTGCGTTGAAAGGGCCTGCAGCTGAGATTTTACAAACCATTCCAGAGGGCGAACGGAACTGTTATGAAGCATTGATGGGCGCTCTAGAGAGACGATACGGAACTGAGCATAGGAGACAGATATACCAAATGGAGTTGCTGAACCGCTTCCAGAGGCCTGGTGAAACATTGCAAGAGTTTGCGTCGGATATTGAAAGGCTAGCACATTTAGCGAATGCGGACGCACCCGTGGAATACACTGAAAGGGTAAAAATCCAGAGCTTCATAAATGGCATACGAGATGTGGAAACGAAGCGGGCTACATACGCAAACCCAAAGCCAACATTCGCAGAAACGGTGTCACAAGCTCTGATTCAGGAAACAGCGTCGCTTCTGTGTAAGCCAGTTTTCAAAGCACGCCGTGTGGAAGTAGAAAGGCCAGAGTGGGTAGACGCAATATTGGAGGCGCTGAAAGGATCGCAAAAGCGGAGTGAAAAAGTTATCAAGTGCTTCAAATGCGGGAAGTCCGGTCACATTGCACGTCATTGCGATCTTGGTCCTAATAGTTCCAACAATGTGGGTGGCCGTAAACGCAAAGCTGGAGGAGATGAGCAAGAGCGAGTAAGAGGTAGAGATCGAGAGCTAGATCCAGCTATTGAATGCCCTGTGATATCTGTGTTGCAAATTGGTAGGAAATCAAGCAGTCTTACCGTCAGAGGGAATGTGGATGGTAAAGAGCGTGTACTGACTGTAGATACGGGCGCATCTCATTCCTTGATCCGATCTGACTTGGTCAACAGGAGAGTAAAACCGTTACCTGGAGCAAAGTTGCGTACGGTCACTGGCGAGTATAACCAAGTCCGGGGAGAAGTGATATGTGAAGTCTTAATTGGGAAGGTCATGGTTTTACACAAATTCGTCGTGGCGGAGATTGTTGATGAAGTTATATTGGGAGTGGATTTCTTGGTTGACCATGACATCAAGATCGATATGCAGAGAAGGGTGATGCATTATGAGAACCAAGATGTGCCACTTAACTTCAGTTTGGAAAAAGGGTTCAGCAGTAAGCGAGTGCTGGTGGAGAAGACTCGACAAAGGCCACGAAAGTCAGGAAAGTAGATCGAGCAAAGGTTGATGGATCGAATGGGCCAAATAAAGCGAAATCAAAAGTACCTGCGAGAAAAACACTGGCATTGACAAACCCTTATGGACGCACTAAAACGACTGAAAGAATTTTCAGAAAGAATGCAAGGGTGGTTTCCAGCCAAGGCACACTACTGTTGTGAAGCGTCGGAACGATACTGATTATGCAAAGCAAATCCGTCCAGCGCAAGCTCTGCGAAGTAGTTCTTCATTGGCCGAGCAACAGAGTGCGAGGGAACGATCCAGAATAATGAGTAGTAAGATGGAACACAGGTACGACAAGGAAAATAATTCGGAAGGTTTCCGGGAGGGAGATTTGGTACTGCTATACAACCCTCACCGGCGGAAAGGTGTTCCATCCAAATATCGGTGCAGTTGGGAAGGCCCGTACAGAGTTGTGAAGAGGATCAGTGATGTCATCTACCGCATACAAGCAATTGGGAAATCACGAAATAGAAGAGTGGTACATTTGGCGATGCTAGCAGCGTTTAGATTGAGAGATTTGTCTGATCGGGACGATCAGACTTAGGTGGAGGGCAGTGTAACGAATGTTAGCAGCACTAAGCGATGCTATCGTCTCTAAGCGATGTTAAGCAGTGACGTGAATTCACATCAATAATTCAATCATTATGTATCTACATAAACGAACAAATAATTGCGTCTACACATATGTACGTATACGAGCAGCGGAGCGGCAATGCACAAACACATGCATATATCTTATCTCAGTGGTCACAAGAGAGGGCAATAATTTGTGCACGTAGTTGTGGCTGGCGATTTTGTAGCCGAAACAACTAGTAAGTTCTGGAAATCGAAGAGCCTAGAAGTATGCAGCGTAAACTATAAAAGCGGGGCAAGCGAGTAAGATGTAATTCAGTTTGATTTGAGTTGTCAAGCAGTTTGATTAAGACGATATCTAGCGAGCAATAGCAGTGTTATTTTGAATAGTAGAGTTTCATTGAGCTATCAATCAGTGTGGTTATTAAGCAAGCTATTCGTTGCACAGTTTGTTATTGTGAAGTACTTTAATAAAGGCCATTTTGCATTATTACAAATTGGAGTTATTTATTCAACAGTTTAGTGATTCGAACTTAGCAGAGGATTGCAAATAAGAGGATTTGCAAGCAAATTCGTTACAATATCTTCTTTCCTACCAACTTTCCAATTCAATTAATGTGCGCTTCGCTTTTATATTTGTACTTTTCATAAATATTTTGCAATTTCTATGTCAAAATTTAAAAATCAAAGTCTAGCAAAAATATTGCTTTATATAAGGAGACATTTTTCGCTGATTTTTGTCCATTTATATAAAGGAAGTGTTAAATTTTTTATTTTATTTTTATTAATAAGCCACATTGATAAAACCAAGCTAGAATTTTAGTGTCTACACGATAGGTTGATAGGCTTAACATTCCCTTGAGGTGCTGCATGCTAAAAATTACGTTGTCGTCGAGGACTCCCCAATCATACCTTGATATATCACACTCAGAACTCAATTATATTGAATGTTGCAACAAAACATATGGCACACCACCCTTACTATAGTAAGTACCTTCCAATCCTCAATCTGTTTGTTCGGGTTCTGACTCTTCATCACACATGCCAAACATAATTTTACGTTTGGTATCGTAGTAACTAAGATTCTATCCACCACCTCAATCACTCGTTCGTGCCTTGCATTTGGAGGTTTGGAAAAGTTTCTTCTAGCCACAAAAAGCTCGAGAAATTTTCACACGCAATCATGTTGGCAGCATTGTACCACCCGCATGGTTCTTCGATCATCATCTTGAGCATAAATCTAATAATATTTCTTTCTGCATATCTCCAACTTTCAGTAGTCACATGTGCGCAAGGATTACTATGATCAACCAGTGAGTAACTGCTTCGCAACATCACTCATATTTTCGGCAACAGCAATTGCCTTAGTCCTACCTCCCTTTGACTTATCTCCTACTTCCTCACTCGTGGCTGGCACATCGTGACTTCTCATACCCTGTCTATCTATAGCCTTTGAGTAAGTTGCTAGTTCATATTGAAGTCCATCTGCCTTACAGCTTTAGACCCACTTGTCTAGTCTATGTGCAGGCCTACCCACCAGCCCTGGGTCTGGGCTCTTCTTTCTGTTTGACAGGCTGTTTGAAAGCAGGCTTTTCCTTCACCTGAACATTGCCTCTTTATTTAGCCAATCTAAGCTTCCTCTCATCGTAACAGTTTTAGTATGAAGAATTTATATTTCTACCGCCTCTGGCCTATTCCAAAAGTTGGTCAGTTCTTAGTACTGCAAATGGTGCTAGAGAGCTCTCGTACACCTTTTGATCGATATTCATCTCCACTGTAATTCCGTTGGGACTCCATTTGCGTTCCCGTACGGAGCGTTTTACTTCTCTCATTCTCCAAATTGCTCTTTAGATCTTGAGTTGTTTATCTTGTTTCATATAACCACCTGACAGGCAAAGCGTGCTTGGCTGTCAAATATTTAATATGGGAAAAAAACCGTCTGCCAGATCAGCGCCCCCGCGCAGCCCATTGTTACTTCCTGTTGTTGTTGTTGTTATAGCGATAAAGGACACTTCTACTCCAGCGGGTTGGGGGCTTAAAATATACCCGCGGTAGGTATGCCTGTCTTAAGGGCGACTAAAATACCAAATATATCTAAGGGGTGTGTAGCGCACCCCTCAAGGGATTGCCAGCACAATATATAGCTTCTCCAACCCAATTGTCAACCTCACCTATACTATTTCATTAAAAGCCGTGGCTCTGGCGACCCACGAAACTCCCTGATAGATCTAGGGGAAGGGAGGGCGGGATGGCCTAGTAAGTTTCTTGTGGTCATACCAAATCGTTCCCGAGATGGTGTGGTACCAACGGAACGTACCGGATCTGCATCCGGCAAAGCACCATGAACATCGATAACATACGCCCCTGGCTCCCAGTCATCCAATGGGCTCTTCTTTTTTTGAGGATGCGAGCGAGGTAACTGCATTTTGATTGGGCGAAATATTTTTTCAAAAAATATGGGATATTTTAAGGGAAAGTAATTGCACGTGCCTGCTCTTCTTAGGGATTTTACTGCTGGTATTAATATCTTTCAATTTTTCAACACTTTGAATTACAGCTTTAATACTTTAATAATATTGCCAACTTTTCTACAGCCCCCAAGCGCATTTTTGTTTTTTTTTATTTATTCATTTCCTTTTGTAAATAAATTTGCCGACAATGTTATTATTGGTTTGACCCCCATGCCAATCTGTGTTTGAACGGCTTTAAGCACACAAAACTGTTTCTCGAGAATGAAGGCAGGCACCAACTGACACATAACAGTAGGTTACATTACCACTACAACTACATACATACATATGTACACGTGTTCGTACAAAGAAATTTTCATTAAAATTTTATTAAAATGAAAAAGTTGTTCCTTGCTGTGCCGCGGCCAGTTACTAGCACCCATTGCGCTTTTTCATAATTCCAACACCAACAACAATACCAACACTATAAACAATAACAATAACTCAGTTGTTGGCACTGTTTTGTGTTGATGAGTTTAGTTTTCATTCACTCATTCATGCTCATCATCATTACGCGCAAGCGAGCATGTAGCATTCAAGCTGCAAAGAAATTATTCCAGCTACGTCTAGCTAGCTACATATTTACTTACATATAGTACATTCATACATGAATTTTAGCGAAGGAGAGAAGTAGTAAGTCGACTTGGAGCGCTTTGGGTGCTCCTCTTTTCATGTATGAGTATTGCACATTGTTAGGAGCGCGTGATCCGGCAAACAAATCGACGGAGTACATGAGTTGCTACTGCGATTGTTTCCCGTTGTCGGAAGAACGCAACGCTTCATATGTATTGTTGTTGCTCTTGATGTGTTTGGTGAGACTCGTGCCGCTACTTCTAGCGCTGTAATAAATGCAATAATAACTTTTTACCATTATTTGGCGCGCCGTTTATGATTTCAATCCAAAGCACACAATAACACGATTGCATTAGGGAGTTTCATTAAGTAAACTTAAGTCAACGGGAACTTGAATTTCGCTTAGCAAAATCTTGCAGGGGATTCAAGTTGGCGTAGAAATATAGACACAAGCTAAAATTGATAGGCACTCTTCTGCATACATAGACACATTAATGCTGCAATTAGTGACATACTCAGTTCAACTGGTGAATGAAATCAACATCTATCCAAAATTGCTAAGTTGGTTTAGTACCAATTAATGATGATGATAATTGTCAATAAAATTTTTTTCGCGATATTCGGGCTAGTTTTATGAGGAACAAATGTAATTTTGCTTGTTCTTCCTTTACTAGAGGTATTTTGAACTTGTGAGAGAAGCGACGGGATAATCTCGGTCTCAAGATATCATATTCCAGTAGTTTTTTAAAATCCTGGTGACATACAGAACTTTAACCCAAGAAAGGCTCAGTCTAATTTTCTTTCATTTCATCCCTGTTTTCGAGATAACTGACGAAATTGGGAGCACTAAGGGAAGTGAAGTCTCCCTCCACCTGCCTTTCTCAACTCAGTTGAGGTCTCCATTCCTCTGACCCAAAACTGCGGTGTCGATTGAAGTGCCTGCTTGGTTGGAGCGTCTTCCTCCAATCGTATACCATGATCTAGCCGGAGATGCGTTTCGGTTTATATTAGCTAAGTTATCGTCATATCTGATTAAAGCGTATACAGTTTTTCATTGTACCTAATTCCATACTCATCGTCGCATTGCGCATGAACTGTAAATCTTCTGGTGAACTTTTCCCTTGAACACTCCAAGAGCCATTTCATGGCAGCTTAATTACTAAGCTGACTTTGCTTTTGCCATTAATGCTGGTTCCAAATTTATTAAATCCTTCAAAGTATCGAATTTATATGCGTCAACTGCGATGTGCCTGCCAAGGCACGAGCACCCATATTCTTCCTAAGATGACAGCAAGTACTTTGTTCTTTCCTCGTTTCCTGCCAGATCCACTGGTTTTGTTCTTTATCTTACCCAGTGAACGCAGAATTCACGGTGCATTTTTTAAAGCCAATAATATTAATATCATCATCATACGCCAGTAATTGTACGCTCTTATAATATATTTACCATCGCGGTTTAGTTAAGCTGCTAGTTGTTTCTTC
The DNA here is from genome assembly GCA_029619165.1 of Eurosta solidaginis. Classification (NCBI taxonomy): domain Eukaryota; kingdom Metazoa; phylum Arthropoda; class Insecta; order Diptera; family Tephritidae; genus Eurosta; species Eurosta solidaginis. Next base: position 12,133 of record JARSSU010015167.1, on the reverse strand, counting down.
TCCGGCATTATGTTAAAGAAATCGCAAGTAGTTGAGTCACCCTGTCTTAAAGCCTCGTTTGGATTTGGATGGCTTGGAAGGGTCCCTTACAATATTTACGGAGCTGGTGCGTTTGCTCAACTTCATTTGACTGAGCCTTAGCAATTTGAGGGGAGCTTTATTTCAGACATATCAGCATAAAGAGACTTCTTTACGCGCTTTTAAAGGCTGATTTGAAGTCGACAAAAATACGGTGAGTGTCGAATCTCTTTTCGTGGATCTTCTCCAGGATCTGCGCATAGTGAAGATCTGATCGATAGCAGATTTACAATTTAGTTCACTGCTTATGGGCTTCAGTCTTTCGCATAGTACGCTTGGTAGAATAGTACGCTAGACGAAACCTTATACGCAATAATAAGCAGATTAATTTCACGGTAATTGGAGCGGTTTGTGCGATCGCCTATCTTGTGTTTAAATTCAAATCTGGAGGCTGGCGCCCATCCGACCATATTTTGTCTGTATTTTTACCAACTCTTTGTCTCCGTGTTTGAACAGCTCAGTGGTTAATCTATTATTAGGTGGCGCTTTGTTATTTTATAGTCGGAATATTTCTAATCTCACCTCTGCATAATCGGGTGCCGGAACGCGTTTCCCATCCGGTATCGGGTTGCCTTTTCTCCCGCTAACATGCAATGAGGGAAGTGTTTTGTTCACAACGCCTTTTGATTTATGGCTTGCAATTTCTTAAATTTTCCAACTTCAAATGCCGGCAGTGCTACGCCCAATTTCCAAAATTTTTCAAATTTCAATTTTTTGTTTTAAAATCAACTCACGTATCTAGTTTCATGAAGTTATTCGTTTTTGGTACATTACATATTATTAGGCCTGAAAGCACTGCGACCTTTGTGTAGATCTATTCTGCATTACCTGTCAGCTAAATTTTGTTTGCGGAGGCTTCTAATGTTTCCATGTACCTCTTCAGGCTTTTTACTCCATATCATATAGGGATTAAGAGTCACACCACCTTTGTCGGGGCAGTCAATCCAGTGACGTCTGAACTGTTTTGTTTCCCAGTTACTTATGGTTTCCCTGGTGTGTGCTTTTGTGAGACCACAAAGGGCTCTGGACCACAAAATTCTGCTATAGCACCCTGCTTTGCTAGGTAATCTGCATATTCATTACCTTCATGTCCCTGATGGCGGGGAATCCATCCGAAGAAAACCTTGTTGTCACCCAATAGCTTAGATGTAACCCCCCAGCGGGTCAGAGTGCTTAGAATATACCCGCGGCAGTATGCCTGTCGTAAGAAGCTTCTCCAACCCAAATGTTAACCTCGTGGCGAATTTTGTTACTTTATTAGCCGAGGCTATGGCGACCGAAAGTTCTTCACGGATTTAGAGGGTGGAGGGCAAGATGGTCTTGAAGGTTTCATGTGGTCATACTAAATCTTTCCCGAGAAGGTGGGCTGGTGCCTTAATGGTGCTTGTTACCGGAACGTACCGAATCTGCATCCGACAAAGGACCACCAACATAGATAACACTCCCAAGGCCTTCGGGGAGTGTCCTTATCGCTTCAACAACAACAACAACAAGCTTAGATGTAACTGTGTAGGATTTCAAGGCACGCAGGGCCGCCTGGATTTTCAAACATAATGTAGATGCTCTTCGAGGATGAGCCCCTCCGTAGATATTCTCTACCGCAAACTTCTATTGTATGGATATCGGCCTGAAATATGGTGGTGTAGATCCCATTGCTATCGATTTCTTGAAAGTTCTGCCAATAGATTTCTGGTCGCGTTCTTCCGTTATCGAATTTCGATCCGTCCGTGAACCAGATCTCTGAGTCAGGGTCATTATGAGAATTCCCTGTTTCTCAGTGGGTTCTGCACACAATAGACACTTCAAAGTTCGGTGAGATTCAGAGCTTAGGGCACATTACGTCACGCAGCTGCCTAGAGTTGTGTCTTTCTCTATGAGAATAGAGAAGGGAGGAATTCCCACAAAAGCACTAAGTGCATCAGCAGGGGACGTTCTCATCGCACCCGTTATGCCAATGCAAACTAATCTATGCAGTTTGCTAAGTTTTGCTGTTGGCGTTCTTTGCGTGTCTTCTGTCACCAAACTAGTGAAACATAGGTGACTATTGCCTTTACAACAGTATTAAATGTCCAGTATACCATTTTTGGAGATATCCCCCATGTTTCCGTTTTTGGTTATGAACTATCGTATTTTTTTAGTTTTTTTTAATTTTTGTATCCATTTGTGGACATGGTCGCTAAACTGATTTTATTTGATTAAGTGAGAACAACCTACGTGCCAAATTTTCAACATAATACTTTCAACGGCTTTTGATTTACGGCCTGAAAAACTCGATAATTTTCGTTTCTATATGTGAGCGGTGCCACAATCATTTTCAAACAGTTTGGTTCAAGAGGTCAATCCACTTGTCAAATTTCACCACTAAGTCTGTCTTTGTTATTAACTAATAGCATTTTTTCCATTTTTCGAAATTTTCGAAAATTTATTTCTGATATTTCCGAACTTCCTCTTACCATTTGAAGGAGAAAAGGTAATTTTTATGATCTGTAAGAACCACCCTAATGTACATGCAATCTTTTCGCACTCATATGATCATACACTTAGATTTCAGCAATCCCTTTAGTACCGTTTTTGTTTTCTGTCATAATTTCACTTTTTTCAATAAAAATGAAAAAAAAACTCAATTCTCAAAACGGAATTTATGTTTTGTGTAGCATTCAAAAACTGAGCGAAATTTTTACTATCACTATGTAACAACTCTAAATGTAACTGCACTTTTTAGAAAGCAAAATTGCACGTTACGCTCCAATCCATCATTGGGAAGGCGAAAGCTTACATATTCACACTTGTAAAACATTGCATGGCAGGCAGCAATTGCACTTCGCTAATTGAACAACTGAACTCTTAATTAGAAAACGTCGCACAGTGGCGCCTCTGCCGTTAAAGCATGGCAAAAATCAAAAAAAATCATGAAAGCGTTCGCTAAATCTAATACATGTTTCTAATAGAGAATTTTCCAGGGATCAAGAATATACAACTGTTTTTTCACAGAAAATAGTTTACCAGGTAGAGCCGCTCAAAATTGACCAATTTTCAACATTGGGAAAAATTTGAAATTTTTCTTTTTTTCGTTGTATTTAAAATGGTTTTGTGAGTAAATAAGGCGGCCGGTTGTCGTTTTCTTGTATAGCAATTAAAGATAATTTAATTTAGGATTGAAACAAAAAAAAATGTTAAAGGTTGGCGGATATATCTGTTTTTCGAAATGCCTATTTTTAGGCCCTTTTTAAAACTTTGATGGAAAAAAAAATGTTAAAATATGTGCTCCGTCAAATTAACAGTAGTTATTTGTGAAATATTCAGTTACCTAAATTCATAAAGTCTATCTGCGTCCAGCTGCAACTTCACTTTTTACATAAAAAAGTAAACAGCCTGGGCATAAATACGGCCGAAAGGTATATATAATTCAGTATGGCCGTACGGTCGTTTTTGTTATAGGAACTTGTTAACAACATACATTTTTTTAGTTACGAATTGTATACCTGAGTTCATTTTAATAATTTGAGTAGGTATATAAAGCTATCCATCATACAATGCACATTATCATTCGTCTTTTGGAGATTAAGGAACTATGTATTCTGTTTACTTAAATAAAGTGAATAGTATTTTTAAATATAGTTCACAGTTTAATATTTAGTAGATACACTCGAAGACAATTCTAATATGTATCTAGAAAACTCGAAACTATTTGCGGTCTTTAAATCTACAAAGTCAAGACGGGACTTCGTTGAGGCTATTATGAGAGAATTAGTGAGTGAAACAAGCATTAAAGAAAAGGAAGGCCTGGAAGAAAAAATTGGTTTACAATACATTATGATAGAAAGAAAATGGAAGGACGTCTATCGTAACAATTCAAAATTTCTTAGTAAGCATGAAATTGGCTAGCTGACAAAATTTTTTGGACGAAGAAATGCCTAGCACGTCAACCAATCCAAGTAGAGGGAGATCAACAAAACCCATAGAAGAGTGTTCTACCTACACAAGGAAAAGAAAGCTGTCTGATACCACAAAAGCTATGGCCACGACCATCTTTCAGAAGCACTGGCTATTAAATATAAAAAAGACGAAGAAAACGTGAAGTCTCATATAACAGAAGCAGTTGCGGTAGCAAGTCCAGTGCGACTGATGAGGATCAAAAACAGCATTCCCACACCACCAAATGCGCTACCTAGGAAATACACTCCCGGAGAAGTTTTGCCGCTGTTTATAGATCTCGGTTTAACGAAGAAAAAATATAGTTATATTACGTAAGTCATTATTGCAACGTAATGCCGATATTTTACTGGATACAAAAAAATTACTCAAGCCAAGAAAGAAGCAGTTCCTCTAAGTCCCAAAATAACCGAAGTATCAGCTGAAATTGAGCTACAAAACTAATGGATCATACGTCTACATGACTCTTTCAAAGTTTACTGAAGAAAAGTTGAAATCACTGCCAAAGGAGCTAGCATTGATAACTAAGTGGGGCTGTGTGGATCATCAGGACAAAGCACATATAACAAAGAATAGTGTAGACGATGACCCAATTACAGATAGTAATATGCTTATGGCTTCTATTGTTGCATTGCGACTAAAAGATGAAGCTTCCGAATATTGGAAAAATCCGTTCGGCCTACTACTTGTGCGGACTATTTCACTACAGCGGCGTTTGGCATCTCCAAGTTAAGGAGGATCCACAAACCGAAAGCAAATATGACCGAAGGGGGAATGTATTGTCTCAGCTGCTCCCCTCGTGGCCCAGTGCCTAATAAACTCGCTCCCGACCGTCATTGTACCCACCGCCCAGGTTTGCCCGACTCAGAGAGTCGATTAACGAATACACGTGTATGACCACAATGTTGATGATTGCTAACACCCCTCTCCTGTCTGTCTCGGCGCCTTCCGGGCGGCATTCCAAACCGGCGGTTTGCGAACTGTACAGATGACAACACGCCATGGTACAACTACATAAACATGGCTCACCCCCTAGGCTGACAGCGACATATTGTCTTCGCAGTTGATTCTCGTTCTCAACTCAAGTCTTGGCGAAAGCGGATTTTTCTTCGCTAACGTTACTCTTGTCCCTTCCGCTGAACTCCTATCTCGATGCAAAATCTGCTATATTGATGAACGAGTCAGAATGACCTTCACCCCGAGTACCCCGCAATCGGCGTACCTAAGAGGACCAGATCCTCATCCCACCTTGACCTACACGGGATCATCAAGCATGGTTGACCTTCTCTCGCTCATCACACCTCGATCTCACTTCCAGCGCTATCAAAACTCCAAACCTACACGTAAGTCACTCCCCGTGACCGTAAATTTAATATTAAAAATGTTCTAACCCAGGACAACCAGGTGGTCGGGTTGCCCCAAATTTGGAGAAGTATGCAATGTTCTTCAAACCTTCACGAGCCACGTGTGAGGAGAGATCAAAGGTATCCTGAGAAGAAACTTACACCAACGGTACATAAAATTTTAGCACATGGAAAAAATTTAATAGAGACCAGTGCTTACCATAGGAGAATTGCTGAAGAAGCTCAAGAATCTAAGAACAAGGACTACAAAAAGATATAGATGTATGAACACCTGCAAAGTATCACGAGTTAGACAAAACGAAGACTTTTCAACATGTAGCTATCTCTTCTGATCAGTCATATCATCTATGAGCTATGTAAGAACAACAAAAGATCTTACAGATGCGTATAGCTCAGAAATGGTTGCTTTGTTAGATATATGTTCAGTGACGATGACTCTGTTAAGATAAAATAAGTTTCTCACTTCTTATCACAATAATGAAAGAGATTTACTAATCAATTTGTTACTTTATTGAAAAATAAGATATCTATGTACAAGTTAATTTTTTTATTTCAAATGAATGAATTAATTAATTTAGTAATTTATAAATATATACTTTTCGTTATTGCATTTCTCTAAATTTATCAAATTTATTTTAAAGCTTAAGCATTTCGCCTTCAAACGATTATTAAATTTTTATAGATCTCAATACGTCTAACGAGTATGGTATAAATTGGTACAGCGGTTACTAATATCAAACTTTTAGCATAAAGGGCAGTGCCGCCCCCTTTTCCAAAATTCGTTGGCTGTTTAATCTTTAGCTCAAATAAAATTTCATTAAACCACTTTCAATAACTTTTAGGTATTAATAAAATACGTATTTGGCTTGTAAATTAAAAAAGATGTAAAATTTTACGATGAATTTTGAAGTACCTTGTTATTGTGGCACCAAAAACGGACATTTGAGTTTTATAAGAGTATTGTCATTTAAAGAAACAGTACGTCTATCGATTTTGGTAGTTATTGATTGCGTGACTACTTAGATACAACTTTTTATCATAAGTGGACAGTGCCACGCTGTCTTATCAAAATCATTAGTTTATCTTATTTAATGCTTAAATACATCATTATAAGACAAATGACATTACTAAAAACATTTTGTGTTTTGCATTTTTCTAAAAATTTTCGAATTTGACGATTTTTTTGAAAGCCCTGTATATGTGACATTCTGAGCTTTCACACAGTAAAACCTGATAAATTAGCTTTCATTTGCATTTAAGTTTTTAAAATGTCTTCATTAGTTCAAAAGTTATGATTTTTGCAAAGAAAAAACACAAAGGGCGCCACTGTGCGTCGGCCAGCTCGTCAGTCAGCATACCAAACAAACCAACATACAACCAAGCAAGCAAGTCCATTTAAAATGCACAGACGTTTGAAGTAAGAGTCCCTTAGGATGTCTACCATAAGCTTCAACACCCCTTAACCCGTCTGTTACTTTAAGAAAAACTTACACATAGGTATGTTTTTAAGGTCACGAAAAGACCATCCCTATGTTTTGTATGTATCGGCTTAAAGGTTTATTATCTCAGCTGAAGTTTTAAATATTTATAAATTTTATTGATTATTCTTAGGTTTGTAGAAAAATTTTAGGTTTATATGTATATGTACATACATATATGTATATGGCGAATATTAGCATCACTATGCTGTTAGTAAATAATCACAACAACAAAAAAACAGCAAGTAGCATTCGTATGTACATGTACACCAGTGGTCGACGCGCCATAGCTCAATTGAGCCAGACTTGCTCCAAACATATTCTTACTCTCCATCGTCAGTCGTTAGCGAGACAGCAACGAATAAACACCACGTACGGCTATCGCAAAAAGATTAAGGTTCCCTGTTACAAATATTACGATGAGATAACACAACTGGTATGACTGCCTTTCCATACGTAATTCATCTTCCATGTTTGGGTTGGATTTCTAACTTTTTGGGCATTTTATATTAAACAACTTTTCAAAACAATATGTGGTTTTTTAAATTATTTTAACAAAAGTTGTAACAATTTCAATCTGGACTCTTTTTTTTCTGCGCCAAAAAAAATTTAACTTCTGTACTGCAAAAAAATACAACAGAATATTTAAAAAACATAGAGAAGTAGTAAAAAATTAACATGAATGTATTTTATGTTAATCAGCTACATATTTTTTAAACATTTTGTATTTTCCCGGTTGCGGTTAATGTACTAGTCTCGGAAATATGATTTTTTAAGCGAGTGATGGCCTCTATTTTTGCGTTATTTGAGGGACTTGCAAATATTTCAAACTATTTCTGAATCAAAAATTAAATTTTCCAAAATTTTTGGTATAACTGCATCCTCTGCATGTTGTAGTTTTAATTTTAGTTTCCTGCTGGGTGGCTCATGCTCTTGCTCTCATTAATGCACTTACATTTTAATTTTTGCCGACCACTGATGTACACATTAAGGCAAGCAACACTTACGTACATAGACGGCGACGAAGAATATCTCACATACACATACGCAGTTATCTGTTAAGACAAGTATTTGATACTCACACATACACACGCATATGGCTAGTAAAAAAGCATAAACTACAAATATACATGTATATAGCTGGTAACCAAGCAGAGATACAATTGTTCTCGAACACATTTTCGCGAAATGAATAGACGTTAGGAAAAACGGGTGAACGAGAAAGCCGAGAGTATACAAGCAGCGCAAGCTGAGGAAGCAGTAATTCAGTTTGATTTAAACACGATATTAGTTGCGAAGTGAAATATAAATGTACTACTCCCAAAGTAGTCTAGTAAATACCATTTTGCAATACAAAATATTGAAGTTATTTATTCGACATTCCAGCAATTCGAACGTTAGCAGAAAGTTTCAAATAAGGAGAATTTCCAAAAATTCATTACAATAAGAACTCTTGCGATACATGCAAAATGGTTTGCTCGGGACAATATTTTGTAATATTGTAGTTAACATAAGTACTTCTTGTTGTTATTTGTTATCGGTAAAAACTTTGATAATCTCTGAGGCAATTGATAAGATTTATTGTTTAAATTGATTATATATGGTCATTTTTGCGATATGGTGGGCGTGGTATATACATAGCATGCTGGCCTACTATACCGAAGGTCCCTAGTTCAGCTAATGGAAGATGTCTAAGTTTTGGTGATTCGCAGGGCGAATAGTTTTTTTTATAATTATATAAATTGTGGTGGATTGCATATTATTTTAGATGTTTATTTTACTTCTTTGTTACACCTTTGTATGCATTCATTGCGGGAGAGCACTGAGGGCTTTAAGGTATTAGCTGCGGGTTGAGCCACCTTATTTTGCTTTGAAAAACCCCCTTTGGGATAAAAAATTTAAACTATATCTTTAGAGTATTTCACTAACCAATTGAGAATTATAAGCGCACTCAATGGCTAATGAAATAAACGAAAGAAAAATGTCCATAGTTTAAGTCACTTATACCGAAGAATTAACATAAAAACACTTTCAACAAGTTTTTTAAGTAAGGTGAGCACTAGGAAATGATCTGGCATATCCTACGAGTGTATTTTGCAATGAAAAGCTTTACTTATTATCAATTATTTGGACTAGGCTAAATCTTCCTTTTTAGGCTCTATAGAAGGAGTTTTGCTTGATAAACAAAGTCATGGAAGGAAATGTTTCTCCTATTAATAGATATCAGAAAAATAAAGCAAAAGAAGTCACCAAATGACCTTAACGTTACAGAAAGGTTAATACTTTTTACTAAAATATATTATTTACGTACGTATGCGCTTATGTACAAATGTGGTCGTTTATGAATCTAATAACGTATCAAAGTGTGAAGTTAATTTTTTTTTCAAATGCTCTTACTATTTATTCATAAAGCACAATTATGTTTTTATTTTGTGCATTGCACTCAAAGGCATTTGTTTTCTTTTAATAGCAGCGAATTCTGTCGAGCTTTGGAAATTTCGCTTTTAAATGCGCAATAAAATTAAAATATTTTCATATATTTGCCTTCATATGCATTTCATTATCTCCAATGGCCTGGAAAAATGTGCGACCTTCTAATGATTTTTAACACACATTACACATATGTTTAGTTTTTTTTTGTAACTAATCAGTGCAATTAACTGATAAATTTTAATTAATTCGTGACATACGGTATGTACACACATATATATATTTAAAATGAACTTGAACTCGTGAAATAATATTCGAGAGTATGTGAGTAAATACAGTTTCTAATACTCAGTGCTACATTTCATAAAAGGAATAAAATGTTATTGGCCCAGCGGTGGATTGTAACGTCGTAAATGAAAAGAGATAAATATGAGATGAAAGAGGAGTAACCTAAGCCATTTCCGTCCGTTTTTTTCGTCCGTACTTCTGTTCATTCGCTTGTTAGTCTCTCCATCTGCAAACACAAAATTTTGTTAATGGAATACTTAGCACCCATCTCCCATCTATTGGTAGCACGATACGAGTACTGAGTGACTAGTATCGATACTTTTGGAAAACTAATTGAGTATTTCGTATTTGATGATTTTAAGCCAACCGATAATATAAATGATGTCTGAAGAGTACTGAAATTTTATTTGTTTCTAAATGGATGTACCGCACAGGGATGATGAATCCGAACCAGCAATAGTGGTAGATGCATGCATCGGCTTCTTTGAAAAATATTGTCGGACCAGTGCATGCCGCACAATTTGAGCCTAAGTATTCTTTGTCCAGTCTACATGAAGGAGGATCCTGCGAACTGCACCAACCACCGTGAAATCAGTTGGGTTTGATGGTGCATTAAACGAAGGACCTGCTGTATCAAGCGAAGAGTCAGCAAATTTACGTCCTGGAAATCACTCCAATGTTGGCAGCCAACATTTCGAAAAAGTAAAAGTCTTCATTTATTTGACAACCAACCAACGCAAATAACATCAGCTTTGAACACTTGCGTAAATCACTCTTTCCAATTAATGCTACTTTAAACTAGATAGGAAATTGAAATGTATAGTTCTGTTTCGTCAAACGGAAATAATGATCTACACGTCACTTATCGTACTCGCTCTGCTATATGGTGCAGAGACATGGACCATGACAGCACACGGACCTCTACGTGATTCTAACTGCAATTACCGAAGAAGATTTAATGATGAGCTTTACGAACTTTACGCAGACATGAAAATCCAACGAACTAAGGTGCAGCGGCTATCCTGGATATGCCATGTTATGCAAAAGAAAAACAATGATTCGGCTAAGAAAGTATTTTCAACGAAGCCCACCTACGAAAGCAGTGGAACGATGCAGCTCCCTGGTAGGACTACGTAGTTAGGTTGAACTGGCCGATCTGTGAAAACCTCACATGCACTGATTGAGTCGGTGGTTTAACAACCAAACTAAAAAAGGTTCCATCAACCAGGACCTATATTATAAAATAACGTCGTTGGCAAACACCGGAAGCTTTCTAGAACCTATGCCACTTGCTCTTGTAGATCTAATAGCTGCATCACTCCTTATAGCTTGAATCAAAGCGTAGGGCACGAACACAAAACGTCGCTATAATAACAAACACACACACAAAACGTGCCCGATCGTTTCCTCGTCCAAACCTCACTTCCTATATCTTCCATCATCAACCAAGCATAGTTTAAAGGCATGTGAAGCTAGAAGGCAGTGTCCAGTCAGAATAACCCGTGATGAGTCTACAGTCATCTCATTTTATTTATAGGAGTAACTTTGCTTAGTCTAAAGTTGTGAGACCTACACATGATCTTCGAAAATTTGCAGTTCCACGCCTTTTCAGCTTGGTCGATCATGGACAAATCTCGCGTTCCTTAGGTGCCCTTACGGAGCAAGCTTCGAGGAGTACGCCATATTTAGCTAGTTCGTCCACTTTTTCCTTTCCATCTATTCCCCTATGCCCTGGGACCTAATATATGTAGATGTATGCTTATCGCTATCCGGATTCTTTCCAGGATTTTCTTACACCCTAACACATTTTAAGACGCTGTGCTATGCGAGGTTATTGCTTTGATTTGCTGCTCGGCTGTCAATATGAATGTAGACGCGGCTGCAGTTTAAGCTATATTCTTCCAGCGCTCGTACTGCTTCTGTTACAACTGCTACTCCACTACTTTGGAACTGTCGGTGTACACATGTGTCGCCTCGTCCACCATTTGGGCACACTTGCGCTAACCATCCACCTTTGTTGTGGCTCTAAAAGCCCCTTCCAAGTGCAGATACGGAATCAGTAGCCCGTCAGTTCTGTAATTGATGATGCTATAACACTTTGGCCGCATGGTATCCGCTTAAGCTGCCCCGAGGCACTGAGCCTCATTGCAGTTGTTAACGCTAAGTTCTTTTCCCCAGATTCACAGGTGGAATGTGCAGAATGGCATATAGTGCAGCCGTCGGGGTTGTTTTCAGGGCTCCTGTAGTGGTAAGAATTGATAGTCGCATACCCCCTCTAATTTTTTAGGTGGGTTGTTTTTGTGTGGCTTTCCACCAAACAAGAACTCCATAGTATAGAATAAGGCTTACAATCGCCGTAAAACCCCAATGAGAAAGAGTGGGCGATAAGCCACACGTAAACCCCACCATTCTCCTACATACTTTAAGTGCCGTCGAGGACGTCTTCATTCTCACCTACATATTGAGCTTCCACGACAACTAACTATACAGGATTATTCTAATATATTTTGTGCACGGTTTCTCCTGCAGGGGCACCCTCCAAGCTTTGGCCTGATCCAAATT
>JARSSU010015165.1:0-31914 GCA_029619165.1 Eurosta solidaginis | reverse complement strand
GGCAACTTATCAATCTGGTGGAATTTTACCCAATAATCAATACACCCCAAAGGAATTTATTCACATCATCACCAGAATATCCGAGTAATATTCGTGGTCTCAATTATCGTAATTTTCGAACTACAATTCCCAGAAGAAGGGGAAGTAAGCGCCTTGTAGCGTTAAGATAACCTTGATAGTGCATGAGAAAACGACTAACAAAATGTTTGTCTTCCTCTAATACGGGGGAAAACCTGAGGTTTGTTTTTAAAATTATCAATTTGCTATTGTTAATTCGGCTTCATTCTCAAAGGGTTATTAAAAGGGCGAACTTCTTACAAAAATAAAACTCCTTGTATGCCTAGAAACACGCCAACTTATTAAATAGTTATGCATACCTCCGCATAACAAACTATTAATTTGCTGGATGAATGCATAATTTTACGCGAATATCGATGTACTGAACTATGAATTTGTTTAGAGGGGGTATGCTGGCTGAATTCAGCTAACAATTATAACTTCGTAGCACTTAATGTATGGACAGCCCTTCTAACTGGTCTGAATACCGCTTTAGAATAAGAACTAATAAGCAACTTTTGGAAATATTAACCAGCGGTGGTAGTGGGTTTATTACTAACGTATCAACATTCACAAAATTAATTATCTAAATGTTTCATTAGGATTTGGTTTCGCTTTGCGTAACTCACCGACTGTGCGAATGTATCATTTAGCCGCGCTGAACGAATTGTAACCGCCAACTGCTTGTTTTATCAGCCCTTCTCCATTTAGCTACGTTGAGATATATGTATACTTATTTTTACATTGTCCATACTCTCCACTATGTCCTGCAAGTCTACGAAACGTTGGTAGATTCTATCTTCTGAAGAAAAAAAATGTATCATTGGTATGCATGATAATACCAACACAGCTGCGGACTTACCTCCCCTGGGGAAGACCAGTTCCATTCTTGCCAACACCCACGACCAAAATATACGTAGCTTGAGAACAACGGATTTTTGTCTGTCAGAATTAAAGTCAACATTAGGTGACAACAGCAGCTGTAGTGCGTCTGGAAATCGAGTAGATCTTTGCTCGCAGAAGAAGAAAAGGACAAACCCTTCATTCGTCTATAATTTGCGTTGCTGCTGCATGTGGAATAAATTAACAACAGGCGACGGTGTGGTCACAAACACACCTGCTACGACGTTATTACGATAAGGGTGAACATTGAACAATTGTTTTTCATATTTTGTTATTTTATGTGCCAATTTTTTGACGCTTTTGCTGATGCATGCCATAGCTTCGCAAAAGGGGTGCGCTCGTAGACTTGCACGTTTTATCGTCGGATATAAGCCATCCATACAATCCGTCTAAGCAAGACAAAGCGAATACCCCTAAAACTGGGAGATGCACGCGTTTTACTAATTTTCCGAGATTACTTTAAGCAAAAATTTTAAAAATTTCTTATCCAATTTTTTGACGCATTTTTAAATTTCTATTGTACGTTACCAAAATCCGTTTGCAATTTGAGCGTCGTTTTTTTTTGTGGTTTCAGCATGCCACCGCGTGCCTGCAGCTCAATTGCTTTATTGGCTATATTAATTGACTGTTGTCGACGGTCCGCATAACACCCTGGATTAGGGGGTTGACAGTTCTTGGTCATCGACATCCCGCCGCCCTCCTATGAGGCGAAATTGCGTAGATGTCAGTCCTAAACAGCTCCGCCTCATAGTCGGGCGCTATGGAGTTCGGCTAAGCCCTCACACCAACGACAAGGTGCCTACCCTAGTGAGGGTAATGATCGGCAAACAAAAACAAAAAGGGAATTGTGGTTTTTGGCAAAAAAAAATGTAAAAATATAAAAAGCACAAATTAATATGAACAACAAAAAAACAGGAGGAGCCAAATTAGTGCCTAGTGATACGCATATAAATAAACTTCACGCATATCTCAACCAAAAAAATTTAGGAAACTAAAAGCTTGAGAAGATTTACGTTAAGGTGACACAAAAATTATTTACCAAAAAAATCTGAAAATTAATAAACTCAAATTGAAATGAACAAATCAAAATTAATTTCAAATGCGGAAAACTAAATCGTCTAATAAAAAAACCAAATGAAAATATTATACAAAAACAAGTAAGGAAGGTTAAGTTCGGGTGTAACCGAACATTACATACTCAGTTGAGAGCTATGGTGACAACATAAGGGAAAATAACCATGTAGGAAAATGAACCGAGGGAAACCCTGGAATGTGTTTATATGACATGTGTATCAAATGAAAGGCATTAAAGAGTATTTTATGAGGGAGTGGGCCATAGTTCTATAGGTGGACGCCATTTAGGGATATAGCCATAAAGGTGGATCAGGGTTGACTCTAGAATGCGTTTGTACGATATGGGTATCAAATGAAAAAATGAAAGGTGTTAATGAGTATTTTAAAAGGGAGTAATCCTTAGTTCCATAGGTGGACGCCGTTTCGAAATATCGCCATAAAGGTGGACCAGGGGTGACCCTAGAATTTGTTTGTACAATATGGGTATCAAAAGAAAGGTGTTAATGAGTATTTTAAAAGGGAGTGATGATTAGGCCCACAGGTGGACGCCGTTTCGAGATATCGCCATAAAGGTGGACCAGGTGTGACCCTAGAATTGTTTGTACGATATGGGTATCAAATTAAAGGTATTAATGAGGGTTTTAAAAGGGAGTGGTGGTAGTTGTATAGGTGGTCGCCTTTTTCGAGATATCGCCATAAAGGTGGACCACGGGTGACTCTAGAATGCGTTTGTACGATATGAGTATCAAAGAAAGGTGTTAATGAGTATTTTAAAAGGGAGTAATCCTTAGTTCCATAGGTGGACGCCGTTTCGAGATATCGCCACAAAGGTGGACCAGGGGTGACCCTAGAATTTGCTTGTGCAATATGGGCATCAAACGAATGGTGTTAATGAGTATTTTAAAAGGGAGTGGGCCTTAGTTCTATAGGTGGATGCCGTTTCGAAATATCGCCATAAAGGTGGAACAGGGTTGACTCTAGAATGTGTTTGTACGATATGGGTATCAAATTAAAGGTATAATGAGGGTTTTAAAAGGGAGTGGTGGTTGTTGTATAGGTGGTCGCCTTTTCGAGATATCGCCATAAAGGTGGACCAGGGGTGACTCTAGAATGCGTTTGTAGGATATGGGTATCAAATGAAAGGTGTTAATGAGTATTTTAAAAGCGAGTAATCCTTAGTTCCATAGGTGAACGCCGTTTCGAGATATCGCCATAAAGGTGGACCAGGGGTGACCCTAGAATTTGTTTGCACAATATGGGTATCAAAAGAAAGGTGTTAATGAGTATTTTAAAGGAGTAATCCTTAGTTCCATAGGTGGACGCCGTTTCGAGATATCGCCATAAAGGTGGACCAAGGGTGACCCTAGAATTTGTTTGTACAATATGGGCATCAAACGAAAGGTGTTAATGAGTATTTTAAAAGTGAGTGGGCCTTAGTTCTATAGGTGAACGCCGTTTCGAAATATCGCCATAAAGGTGGACCAGGGGTGACTCTAGAATGTGTTTGTATGATATGGGTATCAAATTAAAGGTATTAATTAGGGTTTTAAAAGGGAGTGGTGGTTGTTGTATAGGTGGTCGCATTTTCGAGATATCGCCATAAAGGTGGACCAGGGGTGACCCTAGAATTTGTTTGTACAATATGGGTATCAAAAGAAACGTGTCAATGAGTATTTTAAAAGGGAGTAATCCTTAGTTCCATAGGTGGACGCCGTTTCGAGATACCGCCATAAAGGTGGACCAGGGGTGACTCTACAATTCGTTTGTGCAATATGGGTATCAAAAGAAAGGTGTTAATGAGTATTTTAAAGGGGAGGGGGCCTTAGTTCTATAGGTGAACGCCTTTTCGAGGTATCGCAATAAAGGTGGACCAGGGGTGACTCTAGAATGTGTTTGTACGATATGGGTATCAAATTAAAGGTATTAATGAGAGTTTTTAAAAGGGAGTGGTGTGAAGGCGTTTTCCAGATATCGACCAAAATGTGGGCCAGGGTGACCCAGAACATCATCTGTTGGATACCGCTACTTTATTTATATATGTAATACCTGCCAAGATTTTAAGGGTTTTTTATTTGGCCTGCAGAACTTTTTCATTTTCTTCTACTTAATATGGTAGGTGTCAACCATTTTATAAAGTTTTTTCTAAAGTTATATTTCGCGTCAATAAAAACAATCCAATTACCTTACCATGTTTCATCCTTTTTTCGTATTTGGTATAGAATTATGGCATTTTTTCATTTTTCGTAATTTTCGATATCGAAAAAGTGGGCGTGGTCATAGTCGGATTTCGTTCATTTTTCATACCAAGATAAAGTGAGTTCAAGTAAGCACGTGAACTAAGTTCAGTAAAAATATGTCGATTTTTGCTCAAGTTATCGTGTTAAAGGCCATGCGGAAGGACAGACGGACGACTGTGTATAAAAACTGGGCGTGGCATTAACCGATTTCGCCCATTTTCACAGAAAACAGTTAACGTCATAAAATCTATGCCCCTACCAAATTTCAAAGGGATTGGTTAATTTTTGTTCGACTTATGGCGTTAAAAGTATCCTAGACAAATTAAATGAAAAAGGGCGGAGCCACGCCCATTTTGAAATTTTCTGTTATTTTTGTATTTTGTTGCACCATATCATTACTGGAGTTGAATGTTGACATAATTTACTTATATACTGTAAAGATATTAAATTTTTTGTTAAAATTTTACTTTAAAAAAAATTTTTTTTAAAAGTGGGGCGTGGTCCTTCTCCGATTTTGCTAATTTTTATTAAGCGTAGATATAGTAATAGGAGTAACGTTTCTGCCAAATTTCATCATGATATCTTCAACGATTGCCAAATTACAGCTTGCAAAAGTTTTAAATTACCTTATTTTAAAAGTGGGCGGTGCCACGCCCATTGTCCAAAATTTTACTAATTTTCTATTCTGACGGACGGACGGACGGACATGGCTCAATCAAATTTTTTTTCGATCCTGATTATTTTGATATATGGAAGTCTATATCTATCTCGATTCCTTTATATATGTACAACCAACCGTTATCCAATCAAACTTAATATACTCTGTGAGCTCTGCTCAACTGAGTATAAAAAAAAGATCCAAAAAAAACCCCAAAAAAAAATGTTGATTAATTTTTGATCTCTGATCGGCTCGAGACTTGCTCCTCCCCTTCGTTGTTCTCTTCTGTTGCGCTATATCATCCAAAAATCCTCGGTGCTTGTCAGGAGCGCAGTGAGACACCTTTCCTGTCTCTGCGTGGAGTCCGGCACCGTACTTATGTGTCCTCTGCTCCTTATTTAATATAAAGCTGGCTTAGTATGTGCTCCTTGTTTAATATCAGGCAGGCTTAGTGCTCCTTATTTAATATTAGGCTGTCTTAGTGTAATTTATATTTTTGATCCTGACCTGCTCTATGGCTTCCTATTCAGAGAAGAAGAAAAGGAGGTGACTTAGGGACAAGGACTCAGAAAAAAAATCGAAGCATGCATGTGAACTTCTTATCATTTTATTTAAATATTAATTTATGTGTTTGTTTATATTTCCCTATATTTTACTTTGATTTTATTTTCATTTTATTTTATTTTAATCTTAGTTTCATTTTATTTTTATTTCAATTTTATTTTAATTTTTATTTTATTTTATTTTATTTCAATTTAATTTAATTTTATTTTATTTTAGGAAAGTTGTTTTAAATATTGTTTAATATGCACATTATTATTAGAAATTAGGTATTTTACTATTATTTTATAGTTTTATTTTATTTTATCATTTTATATTATTTTATGCATTTTTATTTTTATTTTCGATTTATTTTCACTATTTAGTTCACATGCACAGGGGTTTAGAAAAAGGGGCTTCACTGGACTCACCTATATAACTCTGGACAGGGTACAGGATACCGGGAATTTGTCGTGGGCCGGTGCTTGTTGGTCCGTTAACACGGCTAACAGGAAAAAAAACGTTTGGCACTTTTAAAATAAACTTCACACTCCCGCTTATGTTCAAGTCGCTTTTGATATTGAAAGAAGCCGTTTGCTCGTTTGGTAGTCAATCCCCATAAGCAGAAAGTTTCCCGTTTTCCTTTTTCACTCAAAGACGAAGGACCCAATACACACAATCTCACATTGGCGGGATACGGTATCTACAAATTTACACGAACTATCTCCACATATACTAACAGATACATATTCGTACATCTCTATACATGTGTTTGCCTTCTACCAGTTACTAACACATGTATACATAGCTCTGTTGGCGCAAGCACACAGATGCCTACATAGATGTTCGAATATGATTAACCCCAGGCATGCTTAACCAACGAAACGATATCATTTCGTTACGATAATCAACGTAATAAACGAAACGAAGTCATTTCGTTTCGTTTATTAACGCTAAGATCGTCAAATTAACGAAATGATTTCGTTTCGTTTTCTGCCATATCCAAACGAAATCAAATCGTTTATGTTGATTATTAATTTCAAACTATGCTGGCAAAGCTGATTGATGGCGGAGTCATTAAAGGTGAAAGCATTAGCCAAGCTGATTGCAACTTTTCTCATGAATTTTGACAGTACAAACATTTCTCAGAGTATTTTTGACATTACCACCAACGAATTACACAAACAAATTACATAGAGTTTGTGTGTGTATGTGCGCTCGTTGTTGCCACCTACGGCTTCACCATGGCTATAGCATTGCACAGCACAATTCAAACATAAAGTATCACGTTTTTGTTAACGTTTTTAACGTTAACGAAAGCTTTTCGTTTCGGTTAAAAACGAGATACAATTTATCTTGATAATTTCTTTATCGATAATATTTCGAAGTGTTTCAACGGAAACGGTGGAAATTTTTTGATAAACGATTAGCTTAACGTTAAGGTGCATCCCTGATTAACCCTGCATTTACCAACAGGCTGCCGCTACATGATGTTTGTGTGTGTGTGCTAATTTTGAGCGATCAGCGGTTAGTTGCGCTACTTGGTAAAGTTTACAATAGCTATCATCCGGTGGCAAAATCCTGAGCCAGATAAATAATTTTGTATGTAAATGCAACAACAACGATTTGATCCAGATAAATCCAGATAGAAGTCTGGTTCAATTTGTGCGCCAGATAATTTGTTAATTACTTCTTTTAGGTTGGCAATGCGGCCTTTAATATACCTACTTTTTCAAAAATAGATGTCGCTACTTAGCCTTTCGCCGTATGAGTTAAATGAAAAACAGCGGCGACATCTGCCTATCACATTTCACGTGTGCGAAAATTTCACGACATCTGCTTCTCAAGTCTCTCAATGAGCCAGAGCATTCCCGTGAGAATTGAGCGTGAGCCGGAGCTGTAAAACTCACTGAAAGACGGCAAATGGCACAAAGCGTCAAATATCAACTAGGCAAAAAAGCCGCGTATGGAAGTGTCGCGCAGTGCTGCTGTCGCTAGATGTGAATTATTTTAATAAAGCGCCCTATATACAATGAAATCGGTTTCATGCAATCTGTTTCACTTGAAACGAATTGCATTGTGTATGGCACTGATCGCAAACAGATTGCACGTTTTCCAAAATGGTTGATAATCTGTGGCGAACAGTTGAAACAGATTGCATGAAACTGATTTCATTGTATACAGGGCGCTTAAGTAATTATTCCGAGCGTTATGATTTAAAACATGTCCATTACATGAATAGTGCGAGAAAAAGTAATATGTGAGCCGAAATATCAGAGGAAATTGGATCGGATGGTGAGTAAACTGGTTTTGTTCTTGCGTTTGCATTTACCGAGAGGTTGCTTTGAATATATCCCATTTTTTAATTAAATAATAAATCATTCACGCTTGCAGACACACAGCTTACAGCGAAAATAATGAATTTGTTGCAACAGGTGTTCAACTATAAACAATTGCGCAAGTAGCTAATGAAGCCACCAACGGATCAATTGTGGTCTTTCCGATATTATTCTTATGGCTGCTGATGCAGAAGCCATCGATTCTAGTACAATTGTCACACAATTAAAATCGCAAATCCAGTTCATTAAATATGAAATTGAAAGACTTCTAGTTTAAAGAGATATATACAAGTTATACATATATTAAGGTAAAACAATTTACAATGGATAAATAAATAAAAAAATAAATGTAGGGCGCGATAACCTCCGAAGAGATCTAAGACCGAGCTTCTCTTCCAATTTGCGTCGTGCTCCTCTTGATTTTCCCTACAAATTGGCCGGACGGGACCAACATGTTTTATGCCGACTCCGAACGGCATCTGCAAGGCAGATGAGTTTTCACTGAGAGCTTTTCATGGCAGAAATATACCCGGAGCGCTTGCCAAACACTGCCGAGGGGCGACCCCGCTTAGAAAAATTTTCTTCTAATTGAAAAACCTTATTTCTAAAATTTTGATGTTGCTTTGCCCGGGATGCGAACCCAGGGCATACGGTGTGATAGGCGGAGCACGCTACCATCACACCACGGTGGCCGCCGTACAATGGATATACATGTATAAATATACAAAAAATTTAATATCCTATTTTACTAACTACATACAAATGTACTAAATTAATTTGGGTTGAGTTTTAAGGCGCCAATTGAGAGAACCAAGGGACATCAACCTTCCCTCACCGCTTTCTTCCAATTCAGTTGGGGTCACCTTACTTCCTTGCTGCTAAATGTGGGTGTCGATGGCGATAATTACGGGGCGGAATGTCATCATCTATTGCCATTACATATATCGAGCCACAGCCTCGACCCTTTCCTTCTCCTTTCCTCTTCTTCGCATAATAATGAAACTATTACAGCTTCAAACTCTATCGCCCGTAGTCATAGTCGAAATAATATAGAGTTTATTGGTTTAAACATGGTTCTAAATTAAATATAATTTCAAGTCTGTTATACACTTAAACAATATTTTATCTCTAAGAAACTATTTAAAATGACATGAGCCCGATTTTAATTTTTTAAAATACATTTTAAGTTGGTGGTCCGCTGTCAAATGTTGCGAGAAATTAAACAATTTGCTATTTAAGCGCGATGAACTTACATAAATGGAAGTGAAAAAAGGCTTCCCCGACAAGCATATATACGTCAGGAACTAATTTATTATCCCTAGAATGCGTATTAATATGATTGTGACGAAAATTACACAATTTTAAAATGTGCGATGCTAACTTGGCTCCACATATGCGAAATCTTTAATTAAGATTCATAGATATTTGTGAGTTTTGATATTTTAGTACCTTTTGAGGAAAAATAGCCTGCATTAAATTAGAAATAAATATTCAATCGAAGGAATTATTTGCCACAGGCGTCGATTTTTAATACACGTCCAAAAATTTCGGGAGAGGTGTCATATGACGCGTTTTAAGTTCGGAAGCAATAATCCGAAGGCGCAAAGTAAGATAATTTTGCAAAAAAAAGTGTAAGACTTTCATGTGGTTGATATAATTTTGGTGATATTGTTGTACACAGAAAAGAATTAACTAAAAAGGCGTTTTGCGCAAATACAATTTTCACCAGTTTCGCAGCCGTTTGAGGGTAATTATTCGGTTTTTATGAATATCTATTAATAAAAGAACAATTTCTTATTTCCGACTACTAATTATTAAATTACATTACAGAATTCTTGAATTCATTTTTGCTGGCATTTCCTTTTGCGTCTTCTATTCCCCTTTACATTTGCCAATTCCTCTTAAAAGAAAGTGAAAGACGGAATACAACAAGAAATATCAACAAAAATTTTAAGAACTGCCTGGTACGGGCGCTGTTGCACTACTTCCCTCCTTTATTACCCTATAATATTTACGGAGTCATGGCAGGATCGGCATATAATATATTTACGGAGCTGGCAGGATCGCCATATAATATATTTACTCTAACATCAAGCAAAATAGATTTTGTGGGCGCTAATGTTCAGCGCAGAAATCTGATTGTTTTTTGTTAAGAAATGCTTTCTCTTTTATAGTAAAATGTCTTACAATACTATTACAATTTCTACATACCAATTCAGCAAATATTCTTATTACCTAACTATGTAATAATATTTGGGCAGTCACATTGACAAACCGACGCTGTCGATTAGTCATGCTGATCGGTACGTGAGCTGGTCAGTGTGAAGCATACGGGTTAAACAACTGTAAACGGATACGGCTCCCCGCTGGGTTCAATATAACTTATCTATGCCGCTGACTATGCCGCTATGAGTTATTTACGTGGGGTCGAAAGTGAAATTCATTTGGTTGTACATTACAAGCTAGACTCATTCAGGCATTTACATAAATACAAAATACCTTGTATTGTAGTAATGCCACAACCCTTATAGTGTATGTTATGACCGTCTTGAGTTCAATGATTTTCTAATGTAAAAGGGACTTACACTTTGCAGGTCCATGTACAATGGCTCACCATTCTAGGTCACTTCTTTCCAATGGAAAAACTATACTAAACTCCCTTTATTTATGTTGACTTTGCGAAGACAAACCTAAATTTGATTTAACCTGATTATATAGTATCGATCATCTAACATTTAAGGTTTGCATCATTTTGGCCGTCACAGCTGTCTTAATGCAAACAACTTTTCTTTAAAACGTTCTTACAAACTATATAAACTATCTAACATGAATACGAGTGTATGAGTTAATCGCCTTGTTGCTTCCTTTGATTTAAAGAGCTCAAA
Source organism: Eurosta solidaginis (assembly GCA_029619165.1). Taxonomy (NCBI): domain Eukaryota; kingdom Metazoa; phylum Arthropoda; class Insecta; order Diptera; family Tephritidae; genus Eurosta; species Eurosta solidaginis. The sequence goes on along the minus strand of JARSSU010015165.1, from coordinate 21,221 downwards.
TCCGCTCTAACTACCTATTCGTTTATGTTGCGAGATTTAAATAACACAGGCCGACAAGAAATTTGACCATAAACCAGACCATACTTTCCTAAAGGTTTTCGATGCGCTGAATTCAAATCTGGACGCAGAATTGCTCTATCACGATTTTGAGATATCCTAACCTAAATGTGCAAAAAACACCGTTTTTGCCTATTTTGAGGTTATATATAAACGAAAGATTTTTTTTTAAGTACACATAGCATCTTAAAGAAGAAGTCTTTCTCTTACGAATGGCGTTGAGTTTGCTCAAATATCTTTTTTTCGCTAAGATAGAGCAATTTAAAGTTTATAAATTTGCTAATTTCCCTATAGCTGAAAAACCACTGAATTAGCGTAGGTATGATGCAGTAGAACACATACCTCTTACGATAAGTCTTACGATAATTGCCCTATCTTAGCGAAAAAAAAGATATTTGAGCAAACTCAACGCCATTCGTAAGAAAAGACTTCTTCTTTAAGATGCTATGTGTGCTTAAAAAAAAATCTGTCGTTTATATATAACCTCAAAAATAGGCAAAAACGGTGTTTTTTTGCACTTTAGGTTAGGATATCTCAAAATCCTGACGTGATAGAGCAATTCTGCGTCCAGATTTGAATTCAGCGTATCGAAAACCTTTAGGAAAGTATGATCTGGTTTATGGTCAAAAAAATCGGTCTCATTTTATCGGCCTGTGTAATTTTTAAGAACGAAATAAAATAAATTTTCTTTAAATAAGTATGTTCATATTCAATTAATAGATTGTGTACTTAATTTTATATTGACAGATGATAAAAACCAGCAAATTTTTACAAAACGTTTGCTAATAACTTTTAAATACAATTGAATGATAATTATCCGCCACCGGATTATGATTCCTGGGATCAAAACACGTTTTCAGGTACTCCTTTCAAATACATATATATATCTCCTCTTTGGCAACAGTATATCTCCATACATAAAAGTTAGTTAAAATAATACATCGTTAGCTTAATTCACGAAGGTCCTAACCAACAGATTTTTCGAAACTGCATTTTCATACAGAAAACTTAATCGAATCACAATTCTATTCAATGAAATAATTAAGTTTCCCTTTTCATACAGGGCATTTTGCTTCATTAAGCAAGCATCTGTCAGCAGCCCCAAAAAATATTTCGTTTTTACAAAAAATAGTTAAAATGGAAAGCAGCCGTTTCCTTCTTCTATAAATACAATCAAAATAATATGCATGCGCAATAGGCAGGTCGATTTGTGGGGAGGCAAAAAAATCGCTCATTGCTCTGTGAAAATCATATTCTAGGGATCAAAATAAGAAACTTTGCCGAAGGAATCATACCTATAAACGAATTCTGATGTCCCTTCCTTTGGGTCGTAGGGGCAAATTGTGAAAAATCCCACTTTGAGATGCCTATGTTTTTTTCTTTTTGGAGTTTATTTTTCTCTTTAGAAATTTATTTAGTCAGAACATATGTAAATGAAAAAATGAATTTAACTTAGTAATAGAAAAGAAATTAAAAAAAATTATTAGAAATTAGCCTTTTTACAACCCCCTTTTAAAACCAAGGCATCACTGTGATGCATTTGCATGTCGTAAACATAGTTGTGTGGGCTTTTTATTCAACCGTTTTAAAAAATGAAGGTATCACTGTGACACAATTGCAGATCGTAAAATTGCTTGTGTTGTTTTTTTTAAGCCACCACAAGACACAGCAGGTAGAATTGAAATTGCCCCTACCCAAAAGTTCGACCCAAAGGAAGGACATCAGAATTCGTTTTAGAGGTATGGTTCCTTCGGCAAAGTTTCTTATTTTGATCCCTAGAATACGATTTTCACAGAGCAATGAGCGATTTTTAAATCGACCCGCCCTAATGCGCAACTACCCATAGATGTTGCACCTAACCAAATATGTGCCTATTTTCGAAACAACCATATTATCTTTTGCAGCAAATGCAGCGAAAATAAAATTTTTAAATTTTTCGTGTTTTTCTATTTTTCGTAAATTATTGAAAATAATTTATTTTTGAGTGTCATTTGTTACACTGACAATAAGATTCGAAGTACCAAGCAAAACCGACTGGATTTTTCACTCGATTAGGCGTTCAATAAAGTAATAATGAGATAATTAAGAATTTGTATTATGTATGTAAGATTGAGTTCAATTAGGGCTTTAATGTAGAAAAATTTAATAATTATTTCATTAAGCCTCTATGTGAAATTGGCATTACTAAATATATTGAAAATTTAAATCGCTGCATCTCTTTTTCATTTCGTATAACAATTTTCTTGACTTTTTTGTTTACGTATATATGTATGAAAGACGACGCTCCGGCCAAGAAAATGTTTCTATCGGAACCCGACTATGGAAGCAGAGGTAGAGGATGGCCCCACTCCTTCAGAGGGACCAGGTGGAAAACGATTTAAACTTCATCGGTGTGACCAATAGGCGCCAATTGGCAGAGAGAAGAAGCGACTGGCGTGCCTTGTTGGACGGCCATACCCGTTTAAACGGTTAAGCGCCACTTAAGTAAGTAATATATGTATACAAAAGATTACTTTAGGAAAATCTTACATCAGTTCTGATTCCTACAAGATACGACTTTTAAAGATTAATTTAGGTTGGTGTATTCCACGATTTCATATGCAGACATAAAATAAAGAAGAGCAAACTATCTAGCATTTTTCTTTTGAATTTATCTGCTTTTGAAATCGTTCGTTGCAGTACAAATATTTGTCGATTTGTGACAAGCCAAATAGTAAATAAAACGGTTATTCAAAATGTAAAAATTCAAAGGTTTGGTTTATTTAGTACTGTTTCCCAAATATTTCTGTCAATAGAATTTACGTTTTTACAAGCTGTACTCATTCGATACACATAAAAATACATAGAAGAATAAGCAAATGGATATTTATATGCCAGTTGATGTCTCCGCTTATGAAAAAGGGTTTTTGGCCCCTTACTCTAGATTTTGAGGGTCTATTCGAAATTCCAAATATGCAGATTTTGTGTACTTGACGTATGTCTCGCAAAGAATATGAAATATCAATGTCATATAGTGCTATTCATTGAGGAAAAAGCGTCCTTTAACATAAACGATATTTCAGATTTCGTAAATCTACAAGCATACGGTCTTCTTTGCCCTTCAGCTTCTCATTTAAAGCTGTAGTCATTGGTGCCGTTTGTCGTATCGCTGTTGTCGTATCCCTAACGTAATCAGCTGTTTATCGTTACGACCATGGTACAATAACCTATTGTAGTTATGATTTGTGGAGCAGTGGGGTAACTTCCTTATGATGCCCATACAATTTTGTTTGAATTGAAAGACCGTTTTGTTTAATTTGGGTTAGCGAATAGCATCTCTAACATACAAAGACTCGATTTATGATAGAGAAAACGTTTTGATCACAACGGGTCTAACTTAATATATGAGGGTTTTGACACAGAATGGGTCTTTAGCTTTTAGAGTATCTTCATTAGTTGACTTTTCACAACATGGCTTTTGCAAGGGTAAGTCTACCGTGTCGAACTTGCTTGAGTTTACAATCTTTGTATCCAACAGTTTTAAGACAATTTATGAAGTTGATATTATTTATACTGATTTTAGTAACGTATTTGATAAAGTTTCTCATTCCATACTTTTAATCAAATTTAATCGGTTAGGATTTCCTCCATTGTTCTTCTCTTGGGTTTCTTCTTATTTGAAGGAAAGAAAACAAACAGTTATATATAATAATTGCTGGCCTCGGTTCATAAACGTAACTTCTGGTGTTCCACAGTTTTGGTCCAGTTTTGTTCCTGTTGTTCATTAATGACCTTCCAAGTGTTTTGAAGTGCTAAGCCGTTGATGTACGCTGATGATGTCAACCTGGTAATGCCTATCAAGCGGATCTGAATAGTCAAATTGATTGGTGTAATGTAAACGCCTTGTCACTAAACCTCCATAAGTGTAAGTTCATGTGTATTACAAGGAAGTCCTTTCAATCCCATGATTATGCTATTGGCGATTATTTACGACTAACTTTATTGATCTAGGCGTTACAATGGACCCCAAAACTGAATTTTAAATTTCATATTGAATCTTGCGTAAATACGGCTAAAGGTACTTGACTTTCGTTAAAAGTTCGTCTAAGGAATTCAATGACCCATACGTTACAAAACCTGTTTTTATATCATTGCACAGTGTTTCGTGTAGAACAAGCTAGCTGGACAAAATTATTTTATGAGATTTTCTGTTTCATATGCAGTCATTTATTACAACTACGTCATTTTTTTCAGGCATATGTTCTTTTTTTTATTTTTTTTTCCAAAATTTTACTTCATATGCATACATTTGCTTATTCATATAACGTAACTAATGTGAATAAGTGACATAGATCCAAAAAAATTTAAACGACTTAAGAATATTACTTTATTGTACTTAAATTGAATGGACTATACAAATCTCAATACTCTAAAAAATTCCGAAAAAAAAATTAAAATTTTTTATGAAAATTCGTCGAATTTTTCAAACATTTTTTAAATATAATTTAGTTTTTGTTATAGATCGTGACAAATTTTCTTATGGGAAATTAGTTAACATAAATTTGCGAAAGCGAAAATTGTAAGAATTGTCCAAAAAGGGGTGTCTACTTATTTATGTGAGTGACTGTACATATGTACATACATATTTTGTATTTATTTGAGTATTTATCCTGGCACTACAATTTTTACAAAATTATTTTATAGTACCAGTCAGGAATGTAAAAGTGAATTACAATAATAATAACAACAATGTAAATAATTAATTAATTATGTGAAAATAACTTATTACAAAAACTTAAAAGTAAAGTATAATACAAAGTAGAAAAGACAATAGATTTAAATTAAATAAAACCTGATCCAACAAAAAGTTATAGGGTAGATTATCTTTTATAATTATGTTATTATTCGCTATCATCACTTTCATTCGATGAGTCGCTTGTGGAATAGTCATGAGCATCAGCAACACTATGTGAAAGCTTGAAACAACTGGGGTATTTATTGACTCCTCAACATTATCGGGGGACAGTAAATTTAAGCCTTCTGAAGTCAGACTTTTAAATTTTTCTTAGGCATCTCCCTAAAACTGTTAACTAAAGGATCCGATGTTATAAGCAACATATTCATAAGATCTCTATTCGTGGCTTCACGCGACTGCTTTTGTGTGTTATCATCCCTGAATCGTCTCAAATCTTTGTTACGGGCTTCCTGTGCTTCCTCAGAAAGTTGACCAATAGGTAAAATTGCTGATTTTATAATATCAGTACTATGCACTAAGATTTTATGAACTGTAACAGGCATATTAAACCATGGATAGAGATCTATGTATAGTTTTTTAGTCTCGACCGCAAATTTTTCAAATCTTTGGATATTTATATTGTACCCAGATGCTAATGCGCGAAGGAGAGTGTCGAATCTTTTGATGAGCGTTAAATCCAATCCCGTAATCTCAGCACTAGCCTCAGAATTTTCGAAAAACCTATGAGCAGTGTTGCCGTCATTGGTATTGCCGAAACCTGGTTTTGGTTTATCTACTATCAATCCAAGTACACTTTTAAATTTATTCTGGATTTCGTTGGAACGTAGCTTTACACTCTCTTTATCTGCCTCATTCCTAAGCTGCCACTTTTTTACTTCGAGGCGATAACTTATATGAAGCAATCATTCAAAACATCTTATCCATGCATGGAGAGTAGACAAACCAAAATCAAGATTATCTCGGTTAGGCGTAAAGTCCCGTAACTCATTATTCATATCTTTGGGAGTGGCACCACAAATATAACACTTTTGTGCGGAAGAAGTTTCAGTCAAAGCATTGCAAACTTTTCCGTCAATCATTGTTAGAAGCATATGTGATTTTCGGAAACTTCGTATTCTTCGAGCATGTACTTTGTTGGCAACAACGCATTTATCTCCTCTAAAACTTTGTTCGTTTCAAACGAGCATGCTTAACCAACGAACCGATATCATTTCGTTACGATATTAACGTAATAACGAAACAAAGTCATTTCGTTCGTTTATTACGTTAAGAACGTCAAATTAACGAAAGATTTTGTTTCGTTTTCTGCCATATCAAAACGAGCTGGAGTCATTGGTGCCGTATGTCGTATCGCTGTATCCGTATCCCTAACGTAATCAGTTGTTTATCGTTACGACGGTAAACCAAAACCCAATTGGTTGGCTACGATACGGTTACGACCTTAGCGGCACCAATAATCGATTGCATTGATTCTCATAAGGTTGGTCGAATCAGCTGTTAAAAGGTTACCGATACGGTTACCGATAAAGCACCAATGTCTCCAGCTTAAATCGTTTATGTTCATTATTAATTTCAAACTATGCTGGCAAAGCTGATTGATGGCGGAGTCATTAAAGATAAAAGCATTAGCCAAGCTGATTGCAACTTTTCTCATGAATTTTGACAGTACGAACATTTCTCAGAGTATTTTTGACATTACCACCAACGAACTACACAAACAAGCTATATGGAGTTTGTGTGTGTATGTCCGCTCGCTGTTACCACCTTACGGCTTCACCATGGCTATAGCATTGCCAGCACAATTCAAACATAAAGTATCACGTTTTTTTTTAGCGTTTTTAACGTTAACGAAAGCTTTTCGTTTCGGTTAAAAACGAGATACAATTTATCTTGATAATTTCTTTATCGATAATATTTCGAAGTGTTTCAACGGAAACGGTGGAAATTTTTTGATAAACGATTAGTCTTAACGTTAAGGTGCATCCCTGGTTTCAAAAACAATAAAATCTTTTGTTTCTTTAGAAAAAATAAATTTAATTGGACGACAATACATGGTAGAAGAAGGTCGAAGATTCTGCCAAACAATGTTACCCTTTTCATCCTGTAATTGAAGAGGAACGAAGGAAAATATAAACAAAAATTCATCAGTGTCAGAACTGCATGTAAACTTTTGCTTATATGTGCAATGGCCAGAGCTTCCATCGCAACCCCACTTGCTGATTAAAGTATACGTCAAGTTTGTAGGCAATAAACTAACAAAAACTTCTTGATTTGCTAAAACTAAACGCTCAACAGTTTTATCTAATACGGACTGGACTTTAATTTCCGCACGTGTTTCACCACATCAATTTCATTTGGATAGCATTCTTCCTTAGCTTTTCTTAGACTATAAAATGATGGATAAACCTTATGGCCTGCCTTGATGCTCCACTTCCGAGTCGTTTTGTACCCATGAGTCGTCGACTTGCTATCTACGTAGTATGCTAAAGCTTCTACATTGCTCAAGCATCTTGTATCTGGCTCACATGTCATCTTTTTGCCGGATATTTGAGTGGTTTCCTGTGATTTTTTATAATGTTAGCAACATTTCTGTTGCCGGACATACGCGTTGATACTTCTGCCGCATAAAGTAACTCACCAGGACTTCTAGATTGCAAGAGGTCATCCACTCGACGCCGTTTGGTTTTTTCACTGCAGCTAACAAAGTCCTTCATTCGTCTTCCGGGGCCGGGGTTACCTGAAGAAGTGGTTGGTTGGTCTGATAGCAACTTTGAATCCACCGTGTTACATAACTGCCTGGTGCGGGAGAGGAGGAGTGGCGGAGTGGCATGGTAGTAGCCCGGCTGAGGCTCGTCGGCTTTGAGGCGCGGTTCTTGCCACTTCTCCTTCCCCAACAGTTACATAGCAAAACTGAGTTCATGCCTGAGGGAAAGTATCTAAACAAAGTAAAGAAAAATAAATATAGGAAAGCGGAAGAAAACCTGTCCGAGTCAGGTGGAGCCTTCCCACCCCTCCTGTTCACGAGATGTGAACAGCCGTTGGACTCTATTATGGCTCCGCTTCCCGAGTAGAGTCCCCTTGAACCTGACTAATGTCCGTCTTTAGGTACCTACGTATCTTTCATCTTTCCCCTCAACTACCCCAACTTACCATAAGTGGCCGCAAGGGCAACACCTACACCAACAAAGAAATTGCCTTTAGGCGGACATGTTGTAGCTGAAATTACCAATGTATGAAAAATAATATTCCTCAACCCATGTAATAATAACGTATCTGGATAATTTCATAAAGTTATACAAAATTCTTTATTGGTATACAACTCACGTAAAAATTAAATATCCAAAAATAAATCTTCCTAACTTAATGATTTAACCCAAGAAACGAAATTCAATTCTTCTAACGATCATCAATTGACAGCTTACCCCAACAAGAGTTATTTCTAATTATTTTATTTCAAAAGCAAAAAAAATTATAATTTATCATTATCCAACTAAGTCCCATAAATTAACTTTCAATAATTCTGATCTTGCTTAATATTCCTTGCACAAAGCCTATGTATGCAAATTCAATTTCTTTTAAACATGTACGTACATACATATGTGTACGTTTAGTTAAAAAAACAATAAATATATGTACCTGTGATGTATATGTGTTATTATGTTAGCGTGAACTCACCTCGCTTTTGTCAACCGGGTTTGGTACCAAAGACGGCGTATTAAGCTGAAAGTGAAGAAAAATATACAACAACAATACATGTAGGGTACTCAGTTACTGGGGCATTGACCGAATAACCAAGATCAAGGACAGTTTTAGTTCTTGGTCTTTTTGATGTTTAAGTTTTCTTTTAGTTTCGATTTTTACTTCGGTTGCGCGGACGTAAAAAAATATGAGTTTTTGTGAAATAAAAAAATTTAAGAAAAAATAATCGCGCGAGTGCATTAAGTGAGAGATAAAAAAAGGTTAAGTGCAATCGCAAAAAGTAAAACAAAAATATTAATTGAATTTAAAGTTCAGATGGAGTGAATAGTGTAAAAAAATCTCCATAATATTGATGATCAAAAGAAACAAATTAAAATTCATAACTTTGACAAATAAAAAAAATGTTTACCAAAATAAAAGAAATTTGTGTGCAAAAGTGGGATGAGTAAGTTTCATTAGAAGTAACCAACTCAATTAATGTAATTAAGAAAAAAATTATACTACAATAGTCTAAAAATTCTTATTGTAAACAAAGCAGAAGAAAAATCCCAAAGAGAATATCTAACTGAAGCCCACTTATGACCTTTTGCACACAAGTGACTGCTTATGTAAACTAATTAAAAAGAAAGCGCAATCAGTGGAAAAAATTCAAAAGCAAATAAGTTTTGCAAAACTAAAAAAATTCTATCTTACAGCTTCGATTCTTATATAAGTTTTACAAAAATATAAAAAAATTAAAACAAAAGAAAAAAACGCAAATGTGATTACTTAGCAAAAAAAATTAATAATATTTTTTTGTATTATTAAATTCTTAAATTTTCCTGGTGAGCCCTAATGACTTATCGGAGTGGTGGGCAGGTGAGATGATGAGAGCGCCAGTGGGGGAAATTTCATTGGCTCTCCCGTTCGCTCAATTTGTGATGTTCTGCTCCGTTGTTGCTGGTGAGTGATGTTGCTTGTTACATGTATTGATATTTTCGTGGTGGTGGATTCGTAATGTTACCTATGTTGCTGGGTATTGTCTTGACTTGTTGCCAGCCACTGTGCAGGATGTTGCTGGGCCACTTACCAGTATGTCGCCGTAGTTATGTTGAGGGATTTTGTGTTCATGTGTGCTAGTATATAATGTTTTGTGTCGTGTTCATGGATTTTGCCTTGTATTAGTGTGAAGTTGCGTGTCTTGCCTTTGATGTTCGGGTTTGTTCTTATTTTCTTGTTGGTGTGATGTTGGTGACTTTTTGATTATGTTGTGTGTGCGTGTTTGTGTATGTGTTTGCGAAATCTTGGCGCTAATGCGTTTGGACGCTTTTGGCCAATATAGCCCGTGGCTGCTTTTTGACCAGAACCCAATCCCTTAATTTGACGATTGACCCCTTTTGTATGTGTGGTTGGTGTCTGTTGTTGATTTGTGTGTTTTCTTCGACCAAATACCTCGTATCTTTTTGTATGTTTTTGCGTGTGATTTTGTGTAAATTTATGTAAAAAGAAGTCGCGGCCTTCGGCTGGCTTCGTGCGCTGCAAAAAGAGAACGCATATATATTTTCAAATATTTTTATTTTAAAGAATTTTTGTTTAAAATTGTTTCTGGGATTTTGAGAAAAAATTTAGCTATTTCGTTTTCTCTTCTTCTAAATTTAAAATGACTAACAAAAAATATTTCAATTATCTCCTCTCTTCTTCTTCTTTTAATCTAACTTCTGTTTGCATATGTGCTCGTGTACATATATATGTATATACATATGTACATGTAAGTGCACCTATGCATATTTAATATTTATGAATTTTAAATTAAGACCAAATTCGATCGAATAAAAGTCAAAAAATTAAAAATTCACAACAAATATTTCGACGGGAAATGCAAGTATGTTTTTACACCGAAAAACGGTCAACATTTGAAAGGGAATTTTGGGTACAAAAAAATGTTTAGCTTGGTAATAGAGGAATGATCTTTTGTGTAAAAGCGCCAAAGAAACATTTATGAAAAACTCTACTTTCGCGACAGTGGACTTTTAGGTTGAGCCGATCTAACGATTCGAAAACTATTTTTACCTCAATTAATTTTTTTTATAAAACGAAAATAAAAGGTTTACTAACAACTCTCCTGCTTCACAAAAATTTACCAAAAAAAAATGTTAATTTCAAACAAAATTATTTAGACCAAGGTTCAAAAAAAAAGAAAATGTTCTAATAAAAGGAAAAAGGTGTAAAAAAAAACGGGGGTAAAAAAAAACACAATGGTTTCTCAAAAAAATAAAGGAATTTCAAATATCACACTTTGGCTTACCTGTGACTTTGCTGCTTCCTTGCGGGGATTTTTCCACGCCCAGTTGTGGCGATACTCCTTGCTCTGCGGTGCACCTAGGGAGGATTCCCTGGTATCAAGGTTCACTCTTATTTTTTTTTCGCTCGCGTTTACTTTTCGCGTGAAACCGCACTTTAAAAAATATTTTGTCACTCGCGCACCCACACTTTAAGGTGAACAAAACGCACTTTGAATACAAAACTTTTCACTTCACTTTTGGCACTAGTTAAGACCGCGACTTTTCGATTTTGAATGCTGTTGGTTAGCGGGACCCCCTTTTATACCTACTAATCCTTGCGGCATTTAGGACACCGTAAGTCACGAATCGCCTTCCTGCTTTGGTTGAGCCAATCCGCGTTCGCCCCTTAAGCGGCACGTATATACACATATGCGCAAGCGACAGTTCAACCCACTCACACAATCAAACATCCGCTTTGTTAATATCGTAAAGCGGAGAAGGAGATTTGATTAGCGGTTGCTTACACATCTGTTCATATACCCGCTTGCGTGTCGTCAGAGAAAATCCTCAAAGGCTGTCGTTACAACCGTTATTGTAAATGTGAAGTCTGGACCCGAAAGCCACTCCGAGTTTTTATTCAAAAATCGCTCCTTATGTCTTCCAGAAGTGTTCCACTTTTGATCCAGCTTCGACGAATATGCCGATATTTGTAAGCTTAAACTTTTTATCGAATACTCGGCTGCTTCGCTTAAATCGTACTTAAGTACAACAAAACTCAATAATTCTTTATATCTGGTTTCCTTCGAATGTTGAACCCAAATGTCAAAAAACTCCGTTCTTGGTACGGTTATAACTAAACTGCTTTGTGTTTTTATTTTTTTGATTTTCCGACAGGGTGAATAGTGTTGATTGTTGTGCTGCCGTTTGTAGATCAGCTTTAAAGGTTCAAATATCTCGTCGGAGCTGGTACGTACATATGTACATCCTATTTTATATGTAGAGATAACTAAATCTACATTTAAATAGATGTGCAAAGAATTCGCAATGGTTTTTTCTTTGGACTATTAGAGAATACTTGCGACTATAACATATGTAAAATTTAGCCCGGATGTCGGCGGATGTATGTAACTTTTTTGTCCCTAAAGTTAAAAATATAGAGAAAAAATACCTTTTCTTCTTAATAACGGAATGTTAAATATATTGAAAATACTCTAATTGCGAAAGAATTACTATTAAAAAATTTTTCTTACCTTCGAGCTTAGAATCCATCAAAAAAATTATATAAAAGTGTTCACTTAAAAGAAATATGAAGCTTAATATTCAACAAGAATTTTGCAAATTAATCAATGCATTTTACGGCCACTCCTGCCTTCTTACTTCAATTACTAAATATATATGAGCAAAAATCTCAAAAAAAAAGCAAAAATCCCGTTATTTTGTTTGTTTTCTTTCACCGTTCTTTGGGCTAACCTCAGCTGGCTTTCATAGATATTATTTCGAATCGACGAGCTTACCTGATGTTTACTATAGCTTCGCATTCCCCCAGGGGGTCCTTTGAACTGCCCCTATTTTCGATAAAATTCGTTAACATGCACTCCATAGTTCACCATTGGCCATAGGCCAAAATACAACGCATAATGCGGTGATGATGTGAATCGCCGAAGGTGGCGCTTACGTAGTGGCAAAGGCGACATCACTAAGTTGTTTCAATCTCTCATCCTCTTGCGTACTTTTTCTGTGGTCGTGGCCTTCATCCATAGTATCCCTACACTACGCTTTTGCAATATTTGTCTATTTCGTGATGTTAATACAATCCTCTATAAATTTTTTATTTATTTTTCTAGTTAATTGTATATATATTTTTTTTTATCATTGTCTTGTTATTCATTTATTTTTTTGTTTCGTACTTTTTTTTTTGTGTGATTCTCTAAATATCTATAATTATTTTCTGTTATTTCTCTTATTTTTTAAATAAATGAAATATATTATTTTTACTTATTTTGTTTTTTTATTAGTATATTACACTTACATTTTTTTCTGCCGCGTTGCCTTGTGTGGAGTTAGAACGCCGTCTTACATGCGTCGTACTGTATCTTGCTAAAAATGATGTAAACATTTCTGAAACGAACTGTTGCCTTGTCGGAGTGTACATACTCTGTACACCAAACGCGTGCCAAACATCCTGTTCTAAAAATTTTACAACTTCAGCTGAGGTTGCCCTACGCATGGGTTTCAAAACACAAATTTCGAAAGAAGTGATCTAGACACGAAAAACGCATAAACATTACCGTCACATGTACGTGGGTATGGACCCATAAATCTATGAAATAAACTTGAAAAGGGCTTTCAGTAACATGTTGTTTTCCCATCAGCGGTTTGTGGGAAAAGCATTTTGCGTTTTGTTGCCTTTTACAGGTATCGCAACTTTTAATATAATTTTGTACATCTGCCACAAGTCCCTGGCCAGTAGTATCTTTCACGGATGCGCGCAAGGGTCTTGTGTATACCTCCATGACCTGCAGAGGGCGAGCAGTGCGATGCCTCCACCAACCCAGAACGAAGTTCAGTCGTACCCAGCAGTTTTCAGGCAATGGTCTCCTTGAAGCCCTTCCCCCTTGTCAAATTGCGTCCGTCTATAAACGTATCCATCAGATACGCACAGTTCCGTAATTCGTCCTGTTCGTATGTCACCGTGTCTATGAGTTCGTGGTACTCAGTGTCGTTTTAAAGTAGGTGAATTTACGTCGATGTCCAGTATCCTGTCGTTATACTAAAATTTCACTCATGTCGACTCCTGGATAAAGTCATCCGCACTACACTTTGGTGCCCTTACGGTGCTGGATGTCGAAATTGAAGCCTTGTAATTTTAAACTCCACCTTGCCAGCCGGCCAGACAAGTCCTTCTGACCCATCAACTACTTCACAGCTGGCATGGTCAGTTATTACCGTAAAGGGCTAATCCCTCGATATAGGAGCGGAAACCTCTTTATACTCAGGGACCGCTGCATACACTCTAGTTCCGTGATACTGTAATTTCTTGCGCCTTATTTAGTTTCGCAGATACGTAGGCAATCGGTCGTTCGTTTCCGTCCTCGTCAAGGTTGGAAGAGTACCCCTCCGACTCCGTCCGTGGATGCGTCACATTGCACGTAAAAGTGCTTTTCAAAATCCCGGATGTATTAACACCGGCGCAGATATTAATTTTTGCTTTAAGCAATCAAATGCTTGCATCGCTTCGTCCGTCCTTTAAAAGATTTTATTTTGTCTTTAGTGAGGCAGTCGTGCAGCGGTGCTGCAATTGTCGCGTAATCTTGTATGAATCTGGCGTATCAGCCTGTCATACCTAGGAACCGTCCTGAGTTGCATCGGTGTTCGGGATTCGGGGAAGTCTCGCATCGCTGCCAACTTACGTGATAGGTACATCCGTCGCCTACGACATAACCCAGATATCTTACTTCTTTAAAACAAAACTTACTCTTTCAACGTTTTATCGTCATTTCGCATCACGAAGACATTTTGCAACACGGGACAACATAACTAAAGGGACGAAAAATTCTGGGAACAAACCAGTAAATCATCTAGGTACACAAACACAGATCACGAAGATAAGCGGCGATGACCTTGTCCATATAAACGACACATTCGCTGTGCCGCGTTTGCACAGTCCAAAAGGCATTACGGTGAAATGGTACAAAGGTCTACCAGGTACAGTGAAAGCAGTTTTCTCCCTGGACTTTCGCTCTAAAGTATCTGCCAAAAACGCGTCTTTAAATCAATGGCAGATATGTACCTGGTATTCTGAAGCCGACTAGAATACCGTCTATATGTGGGATGTGTCGTTTGATGGTGCGATCATTTAATTTGCGGGCGGCCAAACATAGGCGATTTTTAGTTCCCTTTGATGACGAGTGAGACGGGGAATTCCAGCAACTGTTGCTCTCTTCAATAACGCCCATCTCCAACATCCTGTCCAGTTTCTGCGAATATTAATTTTTGAATGGCCGGAGAAATAGGGTAGTGGCGCTGCTTCACAGGAAGGTGCTCATCCGTCACCTCGATGACGTGCCTCCCTCTACATCGGTCTTACCCAACCCAAATACTGCGAAGGACGAAACTGTGCTTTTACACGATCCAAAGCTTACAGTTTTTCGTCGGGACTCAAATCATGTTGCACCGCATCGAATGATAAGTCACCATCAGCAGGAGTAGCTCTGATACGACAGAAACCTTCGATGATTTGGGGCCCCCTACTGACTACATTAAGCTGGAAGCTTTCCAGAAATCGATCCCTAGATAGACCTCTTGTGCAGCTCAGGCACTATCAGAAATTCCAGCTCCCGAGTGGTACTGTCCCAGAGTACTGGAAGAGTCACTACAACCAACAACCGCGGTTTCACCCCCATTGGCTGTCTTTCACAGTTTGACCCTGAATCGGCAGAATCAGGCTTTCCTTCCCTCGAGTAATTTATGGGCTTTTTCCCCAAGCAGCTAGCCGGCGGAATCTAAGAGCGCGAGCAACCTCGCGTCCACCGATATCCGTTTTGGCGAACCACCTTTTATCACCTGCACAGTAAACTATGGTCGAAATAATCTTTTTCTAATCCTCTGAAATCTTGTGTTTTTCCGCATCTTCTGTATTTTTTCGAAATTTCTCTTCTTCTTTTTTAGCCTTGAATCTCTCGCAGAATATTCTTCTCCTTCCTCCTCATACCTCAACTTCCTAACATGTAAACTATCCCTAACTGGCTCAACTTTCTTCTTTCCTTTAACTCGTTTCCTCACATCTCTTTTTAAAATTTCTATCTGCTATCTCCAATTAATTTCCCCGGGCGATCCTGGTTTGAGCAGAGCTCCCGGACATCTCTGACCCACGCCCTGTTTCCCGCCTCTGTGGTTTAGAGACACAAAAGGACGAATCACCTCCACAACGCAAAACATTTCATAAAGTGGAAATTCGACTTGCACTTTGTGTCTTTTGCTGCTCTCTGCCGGGTTCTTCAAATAGAAATCCACCGCATGCCACAAGCATAACACAACATAAGGTGAAACGGGAGAGGACAAAACAATTGTTTTTGGACAGGACTAACATTTTGACTATGGACATTGGACGACGACTTGTGACAGGACTGGGAAATTGGTTGGGATGTTGGGTTTAGGATGGTTTTGTGTGACAGGGGCACGAGACATATTCTTACTAACTCCTAAATTCCTATTGTCTTTGTTGAACGCCTCTTTGCTAAACTCACTCTCATGACCTTCTGACCAACCCACGTTGTTTGTCCCTAACCCGCTGACTGGCTTCGCCCTAGACCTGTTTTCCTTAATTGACTTTTCCGCCCTTTGCATTCGGCCTTCAACTCTGCCAATGTCTCTGTCTTTGTCGCGAATGTCAGGTTGGTCAGATATGAATTTAGGTTGCCCTTAATAATTTTGACCAGCTCGTTCTCCGGATCTTTGCCTCAGTCGGAACGTTAAGTCGTGGACGTCAGTATAGTATTCGTCGAAGCTCTCTTGGGGCTGCTGCATCCGCTCCATAATCTCGGGTATTACGTCGTAGTCTGACTCTGCCGACTTAAATTGAGATAAAATTTCCCTCTTCAACCCAAAATAGTCAAACGACTCATCATCGGTCGTGATC
The DNA here is from genome assembly GCA_029619165.1 of Eurosta solidaginis. NCBI lineage: Eukaryota > Metazoa > Arthropoda > Insecta > Diptera > Tephritidae > Eurosta > Eurosta solidaginis. The sequence goes on along the minus strand of JARSSU010015165.1, from coordinate 4,831 downwards.
TTCCAGCACCTGCCAATACCACTTGAGAGCGGGTCCTGAAACTAGACAGTGGAAATCGGAAAACAACTGCTGATAGGACAACTGGTATTGTACGCGCATCGTTCCAACCTGAAAACAAATCTTTCCACCGTCATCCCCTTTGCTGACCCGTCGAACTTAAGGTTCCGTTTGTCTAAATCTACTTTCTTTCGCCCAGAATAGCTGGAGTGGCCGTTACCTGTATCTGTGTGGTTCGCGGTTCTGTGCAGGTTCGTGGTGGCATCCCGATTTTGTCCTTGCGTGGACGTGTTCGGTGGAGGAGCTGATGCAGGAGCGCGCATAGATGTCTCCACATGAGCGACACGATTGCTAAGAGTGGATATATCCTCCCTTACCTTTCGCACTTCGCCCATGTGATGTTTCATCTCAGCGTTCTGCTGCATCATCACCCTCCATCATACGTCCTAGTTGGTCGATGCGCTCTTCTAACGATGCCTGCGTGCGCCTGTCTCCGCCAGTCCCCGCTGCACCTGCCCTGGTGTCCTGTATCCCTTCACCTCCAACAGCTCCATCCTCTGTGTCCGACATTCCAACAATCTTTCCAATATCTATGAAAAATTCAGCGAGCGATCTGACGTGTTTATGACAACCCTATAAGTAACCGAAACCTCTGCTTGCCCAAATACCCTAGCAGTGCAAAGATTCCAGAGGTCTATTGGGACGAAATCGGCTGGTAATTTGATGCCTTTGTCAATTTGATTGAATAAGGACCCTACCACCTCGTTCTCCACACCCCTTGCTACGCTACGTGTAATTCGCCTGTTGCTTCCTAACAGTCCTAAAACCCTCTTTGGAATCGCCCCCTGGTCCTTGGACTTGTCCATAAACTAAGGGACTGGTATCAAAAGGGAGTCCGCAGCCTGACTACCGACAACGTAATGAAACGAAAAATGTGTCAGACTTCAAGTCGTAAGGAGAAAATTGAAATCCAAAAACTAATACTTTTCCCCCAAGGTTATACAAAAACGACCAAACAAATGAAATAATTCAAACTTGGTACTTTACCTATGAATTTATTGAAGACAAACTTGAAGCAAACAAGGCAAGCACGGGAAAATTCAAATATAAGGATATGAACGTAGTATATGTAGATGTATATATATTTCCAAATAGGTATAAAAGATAATTATGATAAATTCAAAAATTGGAACTTTCTTAAGCGTATATATGTATGTGTATGTGTATTTGTGTATAGGTATATGTATGTGTACAAAAATTCAAAAATGGCAAAATTCCAAAGCTGAAAATTACATGTATATACGTACCTATGTATGGGGTGTGTGTACTAAATTGAGTCTATTTCAAAAAGGCCACAAATTCAAAACTAATTAGCCTCAAAAATTTCTTTATTTGTATTTATATGTAGCTCTGTTTAAGTATGTCGAACTGTATGTAACAAAATGTGTCTAACACAAGTATTTACTACGCGAGTAAGAACTTTAAGTCTTAACTATGAAAAGGAGTACAACTCCAAAATTCAAACAGAGATTTTTTTACTAGAGTAGTATATGGATACGTGTATGTAATATTCAAAAATGTGTGGTATTCAAAAATTTTCTTTGTTTGTGTATGTACCTATATATTAGTATGTATATGCGTATAAAAAATTGTTTTCAACAAAATTCATGAATAGATTACTCTCTCAATGTAGGTGACGAGAAAGTGCATAAAGATAAAAATAAAATTCACTTTTAATCGTTAAAAATATAAAAATTCAAAAAAAAATAAATTAATATAAAAATACAGAGTAAATAAACAGTATATTTTTAAATTGTTTGTTTAAGTTTTAGTATAGATAAAAAAACTTAAAAAGAAAAAGATACAAAAAAATTCCAAGAGTTGAAATCAAAATGAAAGAAAAATCATAAAAAATCAAAAAAAAATGGTGATAACAATCTCCTCGTTTTATACTCAACCCATTAACTGGAAAGTTTGTAGTAAAAAAATTTATTGCAAAATATATATGGAAATTTTGCAAGTATAAATGATAAAAAAAACGGAATGAAAAAAAATGTAAAAATCTCAGTGTGACTAAGTATTTTGAATTAAGTTTCCGAATGAAATTTTAAACTTTCTGAAATATATTGTGGTACTGTTGGTGCATTTGGTGTTGTCCTCGCCTGATGGGCTCTGTGGGTAGTTGAGTAAAGTAATGAAGTATTCTGTCCAAGGTCAGAGTCAGCTAATCCCCTCTTAATTGTGAAATGTGGCACTGCAGCGTCTTAGGAACTAGCACAAGACGTGGTTGCCACAATTCCCCCTTTTACCCTGTCAAATTATCTACCCCCTGCAAACGTACAAAAACCTCATATTCGTACGGTGCTGGACCATACGCATGGCAGCTGATGTAGCTTGCAACAAAACAAAAACAAAAAACAATTATTGTCTTAGAGTACTGCCGATGACTTCTGATACCACTTTCCAAAAACGTTGGAGTTCTTAAAAGGAACTCAGAATCACCGCCAGCACTCCCCCCAATAATATTAGTTTTGTTACCTCGGAACCTGCGTCTTCAATTTCGCCCCCAAACTTGCATCACCTGCTCTTAAAGCTTGAAATTCAGTTCTTTGAGTATTTCTGTATTCCTACATCAAATATGAAAAAATCGTTCAATTTTCGAAGATGTGATTTTAATCGTTTAAATTCTGCTTTACGTGGAGTTGATTGGGATGCTATGCTTGGCGAAAGTGAAGTTGGAAAGTCTTTCAATGTATTTAAAAATGAAATTCATAAGATTTGCGAAAAAATCGTGCCGGTATATAAAAATAAAATTTACAAATCTCCCTGGCACAATAGCGAGCTCAAACATCTAAAAAATTTGAGAAACAAGTTCTTTAAAAAATATAAGTTTACTAATCAGCGTCGATTTTATGATTTGTTTATTGTTTATAAGAAAAAATTTAACAATCTTAATAAGTCTTTATATGCTAAGTACGTCAGAAATTTTGAGGTAAACATCAAGAGCAATCCGAAGAACTTTTGGAATTACATTAACTCCATGAAGAGCGTATCTAGCATACCGAAATCAGTAAGCTAAAATAATATTACTGCCAACACTGTTAATGAGGCTGCTAATCTCTTTGCTGACTTCTTCTCGGTGAATTTTATCACAGATAATGATTTAACTGTGGAAGATACAGATAACATACACAAGTTAATTAAGTCTCCCTCTGCTAATAATTTTGGGTCACTTACTCTCACTGAGGCAGACATAATTGAGGGGATTATAAAACTTAAAAATTCCTCCAGAACTGATGTTGATAATCTTTCAGTTATTCTATTGAAAAATTGCCCTTCGCTAGTACGACCCTTAATGATTATATTCAATAAATCATTGGAATCGGGTATTTTTATTGATGACTGGAAACAAGCATCCGTCACTCCCATTTTTAAGTCTGGCAACAAAAGTAACTGTTCTAATTACAGGCCTATTTCCAAATTGTCTACAACTTCGAAGCTATTTGAATGTGTTGTCAATGGTAAGCTTTACTTTAGTATTAAACACCTGATTTGCGCCAATCAACATGGTTTTGTCCCGGCCAGATCCACATTAACGAACCTAGCTGTCTTTTCTGAGGATTACTACGCGGCATTTAGGCGGGGTTTTCAGGTTGATACAATATACCTTGACTTCTCCAAGGCACTCGATAAAATTTCTCATAAAATTTTAATTGCGAAATTAGCTTGTTATGGGTTCCACTCTACGTTCCTACAGTGGATTAAATCTTACCTGCACAACAGAAGTAATGTTGTAAATATTGACGGTGTTTATTCGAAACCATTTTGGGCCACCTCTGGAGTGCCCCAGGGCAGTATTCTGGGCCCTTTACTATTTATCTTGTTCATTAACGACATTAGCTCTTGCTTCTCAAGATCTATTCTGAGATCAGATGTTATAATGATGTCGTTGTTCTTCAATCTGAGATTAATAAGCTTTATATCTGGTGTGTTAAGAACCGTCTTTTCCTTAATATATGTAAGTAAGTGCCACACTGTGACGTATGGTAAATTGCTGAGGCCACTTCATACCCCCTATCATATTGCAGAAACCTTTCTTCGAACGACTCTTGAAGTTAAAGACTTGGGGGTATACTTCGACTCAAAGTTTAATTTTAACACTCACGTCAGCTTCACAATTTCTAAGGCGCTTTCAATGCTTGCTTTTTGTCAGACGCCATTCCGCAAACTCAAAGTTTTATATACGGCCTTTGTGCGGTCCAAGCTTGAGTATGCGGCTTTCATTTGGCGGCCCTACCACACAGTTCACATCAACCGCCTGGAGCGGGTTCAAAAAATCTGTATGCGCTTCGCGCTTATTTCATTACGTTTCTCTGAACCGATCCCGTCTTATGAGTCTCGATGCCAACTAATATCCTTATTATCCCATAACAATCGCAGAATTCTTTTGGCCTCGTTGTTCATTTTCGATCTTTTCACGGGCAAAAATTGACTGCGCGCTGCTTCTTGAAAGACTATGCTTAAATACTCCCTGTAGAAACCTCCGCCACTTTGAAATCTTTTTCATAGGGCTGAGTAGAACTGTTTATAACTCAAAAGCGCCTATTAACAGAGCCCTATCAGAAATTAATTGCTTCTCAAGTGTTTTGGATATTGATTTCTCCGACTCAAAATACGCTTTTCAACTTAAACTAAAAAATTATTTAATCTGTAATAATATAAATTCTTTTTGCTAGTGTTCTCCATTGCTTAATATAAGCTGGTCTCTGTAATTTAGTCATAAGTGTCTGTACTAAACATTTGTTACTAGACTAAATAAATAAATAAATAAATA
>JARSSU010015163.1:0-10039 GCA_029619165.1 Eurosta solidaginis | reverse complement strand
GTAACCATAACAAGGCTCAGTTTTGGCACCGATCCTGTTCTTAATTTATATTAATGATATAGCTAACGCTATTGAAGGTTGTGAAATTAAACTATTCGCTGATGATGCATTAATAATGATTAGTGAGAATAATATTAATTCTGCACTTTCTAAAATACAACATGAACTGAATAACCTGTATAAATGGTTTTGCGGAAATAGACTGAAACTTAATATAAATAAAAAGAAATTTATGATAACAACAAGGAGGAACGTTAATGAGGATATAATTGGTTTAAAAATAAATAATGAAAGCATACAAAAAGTTGACAGTATAAAATATTTGGGAATTATAATTGATAACAAACTCAAGTTTGAAGAACATATAAACTACACAGTCCAGAAAGTTGCGAAAAAAATTGGGGTTAATTAGAGAACATCCAAATATATTCAAAAAAAGTACAAAATAATTATATATAAGTCCATTATAGCACCGCACTTTGTAAACTGCCCATCTATTCTATTCATTGTGTCAGACAAAGAAATAGATAAACTTCAAAAGATGTAAAACAGATGTATGAGATTTATTTTTAAAAAACCTAGAGATACTCGTACGGCTGATATGCTGAGAAGTTTGAACTGGTTAAGTGTCAAGCAAAAGATTTTTTTCACGCTATGAAGTTTATATTTAATATTAAAAGTGAAAATGTACCTGAATATCTAAGTAAAAACGTAGTATTAGTTAAGCAAACACATAACATTAATACAAGGAATAAACACAATTTTAAACTGCCTTTATTCAGAACTGAAATAGATCAGCAAAATATTTTTTATAAAGGTCTAAAAAGTTTCAATGAACTGCCTATAGATATAAAAAGTTGTAATGAAATCGTAGCTTTTAAAGCAAAACTTTACGAATATTGTAAAACCTTAGCAATAAGATAGTAAATTGTAATATAATTTAATTTATGAATTAGGCTTTTTTGCCGTAATAAATAAATGAAATGAAATGAAATGTAGCTCTGCAAGTTAGGCACTAGTTATGAGAATGTTTTTGGCGGTTGCTCCAGGGGTCACCTTGGGGCAGCCCCGCCTCTACACGTTCTGTGCCCATTTAGCATTAACATAGATGTGCAGACTTTGGAGGAACACTTTTTCTCAACATGCCTTGAGAAATATCCACTGTCGTGGCATGATAGTAGGGTCTTTCTAGAAGAACAGGATTTTTCGTGTATTTCTTTTTCTGTCTAGGGGTCAAGCTGGCATATAGATATGAGTCATTAACCAACGTATTTCTCAAAAAAACTGCATGTTTTACTGTATTATCAATCGATATATATGCACATATATCGTGCTAAAGCATATTATTATTGTCTCAGATGACCATTACGTTTTCATCCTAAAGGGAAATTCCATATACAAAAACCACAATTTCGCCTTAAACAGTAACGGTATGGCAACGCTTCTGGCAAAACAACAAATATTATGAAACTTCAAAAATCCCCAAATACGTCAAAAAATTTTGAGTGGAACTACCTTCTTTCATTATAAACTTTACCAAGTAGCGCAACTAACAGCTGATCGCTCAAAATTTGCACACACACACAAACATCACTAATGGCCATATAAAGGAAATCTTAGGGAAATTGAAGTTAAATTTTTAAACAGACATAAATTTTATAATTTTGTAATATATGGCATCTAGAATACATTAATTGCAGTAATTGAAAGAAAATGTTTGCTTATACAGTTTTCACACAGAAATTTAATGATCTCATTTCACCTGCTAATGAAATCGTAAATTTTTTGCTTTCACACAGAAGTAACTGCTCGATTAGTATGAAGAATGAGACAGACAATCATGGCGGAACGATACAACGTCAAAATCGTACTGCGCCGGTAGTTGATGTATCAAATCAAATAAAAAAGGTTATAATCAGCTGTTCGATGCGGCCACCTTGTATCGTTCCGCCATGCAGACAATGACATTTGCTTTGACAAATGACATTTTTAAGCACTGAACACACCAAAAACTAAGAAGCGGAAACGGAAGCGGATGGCTGCCAACAGAGTTGCATTGTGTTTTTGACTTCATTAGGCATTCGATTAGCTACTAATGAAATAATAGCCGTGTTTTTTAACACGCGTGTATACGTTTCGTTTGCGCGTGTAAAAAAACGCCTATCTTCGCTTAGATAATGCTAAGGAGACCCATCTAGCGGCTGTGGTTAAACAACTAGCTACAGCAACAGGGTGTACCGAAAAGCGGAGACGCAACGCTCTGATGGCCATAGGGTATAACATATAGCTGAATCAGTTGCGATGAATTGTGGACACACATATAATACATAGAATTAGTGTAGAGGGTGAAACAAAGACACATATTTCAGTTACATCTGAGTATAATGCGTATTGAAATTTAGTAGGACAAAATTTATGCGCAGCAATTTCAGAGGTGTATTTATAGTTTGTCTCTTAGCAGTCAATATAAAGTTTAAGCGTAAACGGATATACGCGTGTTGAAAAACACGGCTAATAAAAGATTCGAATATTCATGCAATGATTGATCCAATGCAACTCTGCTCTTCCTACTGTTCTTCATTCCAATCCATTCGAGTCTCTCCTTCACTGAATTAGAGTGCCTTCCACTCTATTTGCAACATAACCTCAATTTAAGCTGCCAAACTATATCGTAAACAATGCCTTCTTTTTTGTATCATGTTAATATCTCCACCTGAAATTTGGCATATTTTACTTAACGTATGGTATTTGTAGTTTTTTGCAAAAGATGAGCTGTAACTATGCAGATGGGCTCTCGCCATATGATAATAAAGGAATTTTAGGAATCCCAGAGGTAAGATACGTTCTATTTGTGAAGGCCCCACCATAATTTAATACAAATTTTAAATAGAGATTTGACAGTGCTGCAGAAGTGGACGAAAAGTGCATCGAACTCGCCGAATGGATGTTGGCAGCAAAAGGACGGATAGTTGTGCATACTGGCGCCGGTATAAGTACAAGCGCTGGTATACCTGACTTCCGGTAAGTATCAGTAACATCTGTACCCGGTTGTTGTTGTTGTAGCGGTGCTTCGCCCCATCCAATAGGTGTGACCGATCACAAATTGTCATCAATATCCACTAACGGGAGTCCAAGGAAACTTGCTGCTTCAACATGAGTGGACCATAATGAGGGGGGTTGTTGTAGGCGTTGGTTTCACATTACAATTGAAGAGATGGTTGGTGTCATGTGGGGACACATTGCAATCAGGGCATACATTTTGTATGTCGGGGTTGATTCTGGATAGGTAAGAGTTTGACCTATTACAGTATCCAGACCGAAGCTGAGCTAAAGTGACTCGCGTTTCCTTAAGGAGTGTGCATTCCGCTTCTGCAAGCTTAGAGTATTCTTCTTCGAGTACATGATTCACCGGGAAATTCCTGACATATAGGTCCGACGCCTGTTTGTGGATTTCACAGAGGACATATTAGTGATTTTTGGCCTCATACGGCTGTGTTCTCAGGTGCCGTATTTCCTCATAATGCTTAGAGAGTTGACTCCTTAAGCCCATGTTGGGATGCCCATGTTTCTGGGTATTCAACAGGAAAGGTTTGGTTAGCATTTTATTTCTCTCCCTGATGGGGAGTATTCTCGCCTCATTATGTAGATGGTGTTCTGGAGACATAAGAAGACAAGCCGTGGCGGTTCTGAGGGCAGTATTTTGGTGGGACAGTAGCTTCTTCCAGTGAGTAGTCTTTATGCTTAGCCAGCAAGAGATTTGAGGATTTTATTACGGTCCCGTACCGGTATCCATGGTGGAATGTCCCGTAGTTGGTTTGGCTTATGGGTAAAAGTCTAGAACAGGGGTCTATTGTTAATACGCGTCCAAAAATATCGGGAGAGGTGCCAAAAGATTCGTAATGACTTCGACAACAGTATAACATAAGATTTTGTACGGATTTAATATGGATCCCGCCCCACTGGTAGACCGGCCAAACTAATTTTTTATAAGGGCAGCCGAAGCCCGCCAACGCAGAATGGTGCGCTACGCTAAAACGTCATGGGACCACCCCCGTTTTGGAAAGCCCCGGGTCATTTTTCAGTTTTTCGTTAATATTGTAACGAATTTGCGGAAATTCCTCTTATTTGCAACCTTCTACTAGTGTTCGAATCACTAAACTGTTGAATAAATAATTCCAATATTGAATAATGCAAAAATGGTCTTTATTAGACTACTTGGAAATAACACTTATATTTCGCAACTAATAGCTTGCTTAAATCAAACTGATTGTCGTGCCTCTACTGTTGCCGCCTTTTATACTGTCTGCTTTCCGCGTTGCATACTTCTAGGCTTTCTATTCTATAACCCACTAGTCACTTATCAGCTACAAAATCACCAGCCACAACTACGTTTATAGCTTCTCATATGCGCGTGTATACGTGAGTAATACTTGCACAAATTATTGCCTTCTTTTGTGAGCATCTCAGATAAGATGCGATGTGTTTGTGCTTCTCTTCTACGCTGCTCGTATGGACATATGGGTAGACATAATGATTGATTTAATGATGTGCATACAAGTCACTGCTTAGCATCGGCTTAGAGATGATAGTGTCCCTTAGTGTTGCTAATGTTCGTCACAATATCTTTTGAACGAGATACAATTTTAATACTGATGTCAAGTCGCGTCGTTTAACACTTCTCCCGAAATGTTTGGGCTGGTATTAGCAGTTAGGGAGGGGGCTACAAGGATTGATATGGCCATATTAATCGTTCCCGAGATGCTCGGGCTAGTGCCTTAATAGTGCCGGATCTATATCCGGCAAAGGGCCATCGACATCGATAACACTCCCAAAAACCTTCATGGAGTGTCTTTATCGGTAATACAACAACAACAACTCCTGTTCTAGACTATTACCATTACAACAACCACATGACTTCAACCTCAACTGCAAATATCTCCTGGCAGAGTTAAAAATTTCCTTTTCTCATTTCTGACTATTGTTGCCGAGGTCAAGACGAATCGGTCGATTGTTGTCACGATATTTTTGGACGCGTATTAGCAGTTGTTGTTGTAGCAGTGGCGTATAGTCAGTCGACCCCTGTTGTAAATTACTACGCTTACATTTCATTGAAAAGGGGCCCAAACGGTGTATGGACACTAGCGGAGAGGGGTAAAAAGCCCAACATCAATGTATCATTTAACGATGCAAAGCCAACAAAAACACACATGGCACTGCGCGCTTTGGTTGAACAAGGATTTGTACGATATATTGTTAGTCAAAATATCGATGGACTACATTTAAAATCAGGTTTGAAGCGTCATTATTTAGCTGAACTACACGGCAATATGTTTGTGGAACAATGTAACAAATGTAGACGACAATTTGTTCGGCAAACTGCAGCAAAAACAGTTGGTCAAAAACCATGTGGTGGTATGTGCCGTTCTGGTGAGAATAGCGACGAAGCACGTGCTTGTCGTGGCGGAGTGCTTTTAGACAACGTTTTGGATTGGGAAGCCGATTTACCTGAAAGAGATTTAGATATGGCTTTTCTCCATTCTACGTAAGATGTAGATATTTTTATATATACATATGTATGTGCCTCAAAAGGGAATACCCAATTACATATATCTATATTTTTAGACTAGCTGATGTTAATATAACATTGGGCACTACTCTGCAGATCATACCAAGTGGCAATCTACCATTAAAAAACAAAAAATATGGAGGAAAGCTTATAATTTGCAATTTACAGCCCACAAAGCATGTATGTTTCCAACAAACTTGTATAGAGCAAGATTCGATGGCCACCATACCATACAAACTTTATTCAAATCCCACTCCGGGGGCGAAAAGCATTGTTGAGATGACTTACGGTGGTTCTGAGTAATTGGTAAACGATCGTTCGATTGCCTCGAGGCAATCACCAATTCGCTCACAAACTGGCATACATACATACATTATATTTAGTAATGATGTTGCAATGATTTCGAAGACTCACAGCTTTCGCTCGGCTAAACGGATCGCCAGAGAACTACATTTACACCTATTCATGAACTACAGTTTGTTCTCGAAATAATTGGAATTTTTTTATTGTAGCAGTGCTGTGCCCCATCCAATATGTGCGATCGCTCACAAATTGTCATCAATTTCCTTTAACGGGAAGTCAAGGAAACTTGCAGTTTCAGATATGCGCGTTACAGGTGCGGGTTATACATTGTAATTGAAAAGATGGTTGGTGTCATGTAGGGACACGTTAGCCTATTTCAGTATCCAGATCAAAGTTGAGCCAGAGTGACGCGCGCCTTGCTGTGGAGATTGCTTTCTGCAACTGCGAGTTTCAAAAGCACCCGTCGGATTACCGTTGCTGGGCCCAGAACATCCAGATGTCACAGATATATATATTATGTACCGGCAAACGGTGTACAAAAAGAAAAGGGGAATACAGGGCAGGGGCTTATGCTCGGTAAATTATGGGACGCCCTGGGGCGGGAATAGCAAGATGCCCTAAAAGTTTTAAAGAAATTACGAAGTCACCGAATGTTGTGAGGTACTCCAGAACACGCCCTTCCATACAACCATCCTTTGCACGTGACAAACTGACATGAGTGTGAGCATCTTAAATAAATTCACTTCCGTAAATGCATCAAACCCACTTCCCTGGGCCAGGGTTGGGTTCAACACCTACCCAGAGCAAGAGGGTATAGATAAGTCCCGCTGCAAGGTTCTGCTCCGACCACAGATACAACAAATTAAAAGGGGGTAAACGAAGACGACTGCCGTTGTACGCTCCGGTAAATAGAACCGGCTGCTATGTTGTTGTTTTAGTGATAAGGACACGCCCCGAAGGCCTTGGGGAGTGTTGCCGATGCTGATGGTCCTTTACCGGATGCAGATCCGGTACGTTCCGGTACCAAGCCCGACCATCTCGGGGACGATTGGTTATGACCACATGCAACATCCTAGGCCATCCCGCCCTCCCATCCCCTAGATTCATGAGCAGTTCGGGGTCGCCAGAGCCTCGGCTGGTAATGAAACAGCATTCGCCATGGATAGGTGAGTTTTACAATTGGGTTTGGAGAAGCTACATATTGCGCTGGCAACCTGAAAGGGGAGGGCTACACAACCCCTTGAATCTATTTGGTATTTTAGTCGCCTCTTACGACAGACATATTTACCGCGTGTATATTCTAACTCCCTAACCGGCTGCCATAGGAGGCGTTTTTGGTAATCGAATTGGTAATGTATGGTGGTCCCCATGATTTTGTTAATATAAATAAATGTGCATAATACGTTTTAAAAAAAGTACATTTTTGGATTTATTTTAGGACAAAAAGGCTGACCTCATAATATCCACCTACGTCGATGATATTATGGAAAAAGTATGTAAACGTTTAGGCATCGAAATACCCGAATATAATGCTGCTGAAGATCCTACAAGCGCTATATCAGTACGAAATAACAATTGGACCATTCCGCCACAAGAAATTAAGAATTTGGAAAAAGGTTATAATGAAAAATTAAAGACATTCAAAATGCAACAAAAGACGATTGGTAAAAGTTTCAAAAAAATGGAGGAAGCGATAGACAACAAAAAGCGCAGGCATAAAAGAGAGTAAGGGTGAAGTAAATGATAGTAGTTTATACATATTTGAAATGAATTAGTATTATTTAATATAAAGATATGTATTGTCGAATTCATTCAGGTCGCCTATTCCTCCTACAATGAAAATACATAACTTAAAATTTAAGACTATCAGCGCGATTCTAAACGAAAATTCCGTGCGACTTTTTTCCCTTCTCCCATTCTTCGTATTCTAAATAAAAATTCCTTGTGAGTTTTTTCACTTCTCCCTTTCCTCCTATTCTGAACAATGTTCGAAAAAGCGGAAACCGGTTATGGGAGAAAAGTAGGTATTATGAATGTGAGGGAGAGGGAGATTTCTCTGCCATTTCATAGGAGTTTTTTCACTAGTTAAATTAAAGGGAATGCATCAAAATAGTTAAAGGAAATTGGTTCTTTTAAGAAAAAACACTTATTTCTACAAATTTGTGCTAAAATATGTATTTAAATTCTACCACAATATTCTCACTGTTAATGCAACAACAACCACAATATTCATTATTTTAAGTCGAAAAGTATATCAAAAGCAACGGAAGAACTCTTCGTATATTTGATGCAGCCATTCAGAAATTGCGCAAGGATTTTTTAAGAAAGCTTAAATAGATTTTGGTATATGGCGAAAGGCGAACTCAACTCGACTTGGCCGCCAGAAAATTGCTTTGCAGAATGAATGCATGCAACTCCGGTGGATTTGTGTTATTCCCGCCGTCTTCTTCTTCTTATGCTCCTTTGTCGATGTTGCTGTGGCACCAATTCATTACTAATTTTAGTCAATTCCATATGAAATGCAATATTGTGTATTGTTCATATTTTCTTTCTAAATTTTAAACAAACTCGCAGCCATAATTATACTTTTCAATTTCTTAAACAAAAATAGAAATGCGCAACAAAATTTCAATTGACAAAATAGCTGACTTCTAAAATTCGAAATTCCTATTCCCCAATTATTCTTCTCCCTAGGAGAAAAGAATTGGAGGAATTTTTCCGCGGGAATAAAAAATCCGCGAGAACAAAATTCCGCGAGAATATTTAGAAATGGTCTGTATATTATATAATGAATTTGACACTGCTCATACGTATTTCAAGAATCGAAACATATGCGAATGTTATTCACAGATACATTCAGAACGGCAAGTTATCTTTTTAACTCAGCTCGCGCTTGTGGATTTTTGGTAGCGCAATCAGTGGAGGAGCCGAAGGGTTCTTTTGGATCAATCTATGTGCGATGTTAGAATCTACTATATTCGTTCCGTTTTTGTAGCAACTTTGATTTTTGGTGTACATCTGTGGGATCCTCTCTTATTCTACGACATTTTAATTCCTCTATGAGTTCTTCGGTTTTGGCTATATATTCCTCTTTTCGGATTAGCACAGTGGCGTTTCCTTTGTCCGCTTTCGTTGTGACAATATTGTTTTTCCTTAGTTTATGCCGTAGATTCTTTATTGTTTTCTCCTCTGCATTAGCTTTTTGTCCTTCCTGTGATTTCACCTCCTTTTTTATTATTTCCCTGCACATGTGTCTGTGTGCTCCTATTCCTCCTGTGGTATCAATGATATTGGGATGCTTACAAGAAAAAAAGTAGGTACAACAAACAAACATACAACAACAAATAAACCCAAAACAATTAACGCACCAAAACAACAACCCACAAAGAAGGACAAACGACTAAAATTACGTATTTTTACCTGCCTCAGTCAGCCACACAAATAGATCAGTAAAAACCACCTCGGTTCTGAATGAACACACAGCACATACACATAACTAAATATATACAAGCACCAATCCTGACAAAACCTGCTCATGTACCTAAGAACTATAAATACAGGACAAACGACAACAACAGATCACCGATTTGTCTCAAAACCAATTTGACAAGGGATGACGGAAAATCGTTCCAATATACATCATGTATCCACCCTGTCAGAATATCAACAAAACAAAATAAGTCACATGTGTATATACTTAGCTGAGAATATGTTAAATCAACACTCATATACCATTCACGTATATGTTGATCTATACACCTAAATAAACGCTTACGATTTACTATTGTATCCTAAAATGGCCTTGTATATAGAAAACAAAGCGGAAAAAAAATCAAAAATTATCGAAAGAGGTTTTTGTAAATAAGCTCAATAGGAAAGTAATCATTAATAAAACTATGAATAAATATAGTTTAAAAAACTAAAAAACACGCAATATGGTGCCGTTTTAGTATCAACAATCCACTTAGATGTTTGATGTTGATAGCACCGTAGCACAGAGGTTCGTGTCTCCGCTATTAAGCACAACTCGTTTTGTAGCGAGTTATTAACCACCGCCGGGTCGTCTTCAATTATTGCCGCTAGATGGGTCTAACTGTGTTTTGCATGCCTAGCCTAGAGAGTTACAAACAAGCATATATACATACACGTGAAGCTAATATAAGCGTTAGA
>JARSSU010015162.1:0-13989 GCA_029619165.1 Eurosta solidaginis | reverse complement strand
TCATTTTCATTTATATTTGGTGTGCTCATACGTAAGTATGTAGTAGCGGCGCTTATTTTGGCGACTTGCTGCTGATCTCCGTTTACTCAAATTATTATGTATGTTGTATTTGTAGTTGAGTGCATTGTATGCGCAAAGGGTTGGTTGACCGATGCATTTTTATGTTTTGTGCGTATCCACTTCCCTTCCAAACATTTAGTGTATGTTAGGGTGAATTACATTTGAAATTTATGTGGGCAAACATGTAAATATTTTGTGTTTAGGCAGGATGCCTAACTTTTCCGCATCTGATTGCGACCCCCCCTAACGCATTTCGATACTCGATGTAACTTATAGCCACCCACACCATCACCGGCCCTATGCGTGTGCATGCACGTGTATGTGTGGTTTGTCAGCACTCATGCACATGCATGTCGGCGTTTATGTGAGGGTGACTTTCCTCCAAAAACGGAGGATTTTGCGGGCCAACGGTTGTCGCCTTCGATACAACTGGCCTCTTTGATTTTAGCAGCCAACCAGCTCACATCTGCCGCCAGCGATCTCTGCCGTTTTTCCTGCAATACACTCAGGTAATATTATAACCAATTTATTTAAATCTACCCAATAAAACCTATCATTATAAGGAGAAATTCTCGTCTGCTTCTTTCTTTTCTTTATTCTAAAACCCAACCCGCTCACTGAGATCGACCCGGTGGTCCCCACCTCTCGCAAGGATCAGACACACCCCAGCCGAACATTTGGTCCTTCTCACCGTTTAAGGAACCAGCACAGCCCTCCATACAGTCCACTAAGAAGTTACCTTCCGGCTATTACAATTGGCATTTTTTGGTGATACGCGTCAACCAAGTTACCCAGCAATTGATTCGCAATACTCTGGTGATATACAGCATGAATTTATCACAAGAATTTATCTGGAAAATTACTAGCCAGTCAACGGTTGGACCACCAAAAACAAAAGGTTATATTATATTTGAAACCAACGTGAAAAAAAGCTCAGCAAGCAACAGCCAGCGGAAGCCACTGCAACATCACAATTTACTTGCCACATCAGCACCAGTATACAAATCGCCACAAAAAGTCCAGAGTAAGTGCAATATTTCCTTGCAACTTTTTTTTGGTTATAATCAACTATTAAAAACTATTTGCATTTTTTAACCCGCGAAAAGTTTAAAATTTTTTTTGGGTGCCGGAAAGAAAAATAAGTGCAAACGCGAATATTAACGTTATTTAAATTCCTTGTGGCTATCTGGTTTGTCCCCCCACCAGCGGTAAGGCTCTACGGACACAGCACAAGGAAAGGTGCACACATAACCTCACTTTCATATAAAAATTTCACGCCATCCGATTGCGGCAATTTTCATTTTTCTTTGTGTGTCAATTTAAAAGGAAAAGTACATGAAAATAGATATGTCAATTAAAGAAATATATTAGGAACAAAATTAAAAGATTAACATTTAGCAATATTGTCAACACGACAAATCCAAACATAAAATAAAGAAAAAACATAATACGAAAATAGCGGAATGACATAATAATAACTCCAAAGACAATACATATAAAGAAGAATTCGATAAACAAAAGAAAAATAAACGAAAAGAAACGATTAAATAAAAAAAATAAATTAAAAAAAATAAATTAAACAGAAAAATAAAAGAAATTCAAAAATAGAAAACAAAAAATATCAATCAAAGTCTAAATATAGAAAATAATAATCTCAACAACAGAGAAAAATGACGAATCAAAAAAAAGATTAATAAATAAAACAAATAAAATCAAACAAATAAAAAATACAAGCATGCCAATCAAATTCGAAATACTATGAAGTATAATAATATAAATAAAGTGAGCAAAATTCTAACCAAAACAAAAAATAAATTAATGGACGTAAAAATTAAGGAATATCGATCTTAAAAAAGAATTTAGATATATTAGCAAAAAAAAAGAAAAAAAAAAGAAACATATAGGTGAAAAAAAATGATAAAAATAATAATTAGCAAAATATAGTTACATAATTATAATAAATGAAATAAAATGAATATATACAAATTGATTAGAGCAATAACAGAAAAAAAAATCCTGTAAGAAAATAATTGTATGAATACGTTCGAAATAAAGTAATAAGAAATCAAATCAATAAAGAAATCATTGATAATATAATAAAACAAAATAAATAGCCTAATAAGAACTAGTAATACAAACTAATAACAAAATAAAAAATTAGGATATACAATGATTCAACAAAAACACCATACAAAGCAAAAGATCAATTTTAAAAAAATTCTAACATAAAGGGAAAAAAATATATAATAAGGAAATGAAGAGAAGTAAAGGCTGAAATAAAAAAGAATCATAAATTAAGCTAAATTATAAAAAGTTTTACGATTAATAAGACCTCATAAATGATAACATAACAAGAAATAATTAGAAAATAGACAAATAAAAAAAAAAAAAAATAATGAAAAAAACAATGTAAAAAAACAAATAAAAAAGGATTAATAGAAAATAAGCTCGATACAAATCCATTTCGCACTTATTCGAACGGTATACCGATAACTCACATTCGTAATCATATATGGCCTATTTATGAATCATTTATATAATAAAACATCGTATAATATGGTGACAACAAAATGAAAAAAAAAATCTGACATACATGCACCAATCTTCTAATGATCAAGTACAAAAACAAAATCCGGTTAAGAAAAAAAACCAGTCATTAATATATGCAATTTCAAATAAAAAAATAGAATAAAAATTACAATTGTTATAAACTAGATATTTATAAGTCTAAATACTTCATAAAAATATAATATAATGCTATCCATAAAAGTCTACTAATAGAGAATTTCTGATAAATTATGTTATGTAAAAAAATGAAAATCCCAAACCATAAACGTCTAAACATTTCAACACCAGTCGATATAAAACAAAAAAAATAGTAAGATACTCAAAAAAAATGCTATATCAATATGGATAATTAAAACAGGGAATAATATAAATAAAACATAGAAACTTAACGTCGAAATCAAAATACATTAAGAAACATTAGCAAATATAAATAAATAACAAAACAGAAGTAAAATAAGTGTTTGAAAAAATAGATGGGAGTACGTGATCAATATAACCTATAATTTACATCAACAAGTTAAAAAATTAAGAAGAACTCAAACATTATATAAACCATTAAACATACACAATCATACAGCAACTAGACAACAAAATAGTGAAATTGCACAAAATTAAAAAATCAGTGTAAAATGAAAAAATGTATATAAAAATTCAATATTATGAAATTATTATTTAAGACAATATAATATAGGAAATTAAGATAAACAAAGAAAGAATTCTCTTAAATTTATGACATTTAAATCAGAAACCGTATAACAATATGAAAACGTTATTTAAAAAAAATTATCTGACAAAATTAATTTCAGAAAATAAAAAAAAAAAAAATATGAACTACATAAAAATTTAGATGCAAATAAATTCCACATAAAAATATAGACAAGCACTAAAAATAAATATAAAAGATTCAGAAAAATAATAAATTATAAATAATTTAGAAGGACAAACCTAAATAGTAAAAAATTGCAAATTTACATTCAACTGCTAAAATTACTAAATTCAAAAAAAAACAAAATATAAAAAAAACAAAACAAATAAGAGTATTAAACCTATATAAAAATAAACCAATTAATACTTACAATACACAAACCAACCCATAGAATAAAAAATCGAAAAACAAAAACTAGTATTATAGTATGAACAATAACTACCAGATATGAAAAATTAAAACGAACAAATAACATTAGGAAATTTCCGCCAAAATTACCAGTAAAAATAAAAAATAAATCAAAATATATATGATTTATAACAAAACACAGTCAAAACATAAACGGGAATTCCAAATACCGCAAACAAAGAACATTAAAAAATGAAAAATTCGAAAGATTAAAGATCGAATATATACAGAATTTATAACCGATACAAAAAGTCAGAAAAAGAGAATTGATCTTAGATAAATGCAATATACACAACCAAATTGATAAACGGTAAAAAGTCAATTAAACTACATATAAAGATATTAAATTACATAATACTAATTTAAACTTACAAAAAAATAAATAAATTATAAACCCAAAAAAATAAAATAAATATAAAAAGAACAAAAGACTAAATATAATATAATATAATATATATTCAAAATTAAAAACCACCATTATAATAAAAAAAAGAATAAAAAATATAAGATTCAAATAGAAATAATACATGCCAGATCAAGGATAACATTAATATAAAATAAACACAAAAAAAAAATATGACAAAAGACAAAATAATACATTAAATTTCTACAAGCGTACGAATGTCTACTCCCGCGAATATTTAAGTGTCAAGAAAACGATTTTATAACAAGAAAAAAATAAAAATATTTAATTAATAGACCAAACTTGACAGCACAAAAAAGAAATTAACAACAAAAACATGGAAATAAAAAAAAAATGAAAAAATAATAGATGAAAATGAAACAAAATATAGAAAAGAAAATTAACACAGCAAAAAAAAAGTGTACGCGAAGAAGAAAAAATCAGAACATTAAGAAAGGAAAAGAGACTTTATTAAAGACAAAAAGCTAATGAAAAGAAAACAAAAGAAAATTATATTCAAAGTACAGAAATGAATCATGAAAAAATCATTCAAACATTATAAAAATTGACACGTGGGAGAAAAAACAAAAAAAATAAAGACGACTATAGGCAAATTAAGACTACCAGCTAAAAATATATATCTCAAACAATACGAAAAAACAACAAACGGAAATAAAGACGGCAAGAAAAAAGCGTTAAGACAGAAAACAAAGAGGACATTATACAGGATTCGAAATTTATATATAGATATAAAAATATTAACAAGATTTAAAAATTTAACGATAGCAAATAAAACAAAGAATTAATATGATAACTAAAATACTAATTAAAAAGACATAGACTAAATAAAATAAAAGATAAAAAATAATCAATAAATAGAACGAAAACTAACTAAAGGCAAACATGACAAATTATAACGAACAATAGAAAATATAAAACAGTAAAGATAATTAATACAAAAGCAAAAAAATAAAAATTAGTATTTATAAGGAATAAACTGTCATTATAATAAAATAGATAATGCTGAATGAATATAAACATAAGATTTTAAAAGAAAAAATTAGATAAAGTGATTTTATGAAAGAAAAATGACATAAAAAACCAATATTAAACCAATAAAATACAAAACTGAAAGAAATATATATCAATTTTTGTAAACAAAGGGTAATAAGTTATAAAAAAGATGAATAAAAATTAGATACCAATGGAACATATTAACATAATTCAAATATGATGAAGAAAAGAAAATATAAGTCCAGAGAATTAAATCTATAAATGATAAAGATTGTAAATACCAACGAAGCAATCAGAACAAACTTTAGCAGATTTAAAAAATATAAAAAAGGAAAGGAAACAAATACATCAATAAAATACAAAAAGGAAGAACGAAATTAACAAGAAGAATATGTAAAAAATACAATCAATTTCCCAAAAACACTAAAAATAGGGGTAAATATCCAATATGAATAAACAAAAAAATTTGCGATTTAGATATATCGATATAATTAAAATCGTATAATAGTTAAATGAAAAAAATTAAAAAAGTAATTATAAAATAATAAAAAATTGAAAGAAATTAAAAGGGACCATAAAATCATAGTTAAGAAAAAACGAGAACAAAAAGATCACAAAAAATATGAGCAGCATATAAACATAAATATTAAAGTAAAAGAAAGATCCACTAAAAAAAGAAGCAAAAAAAAGAAAAAACAGAAAAATAAATCAAAAACAAAATAAAAAAAGATAATCAAGACTATAATAAGAAAAAATGGAAAAAAAATACTAAATATAAATAAAAAAATTGAAAGGATTCTATAGTAAAAAAAAATTTCTAATTGTCAAAAAACATTAGATGAGTTTGTGGTTGGTATGGACAGAATAAATTAAAAATAAGAGATTATTATTAAGATAACAAAAACTTAACAAAAGAAGAAAAAATATAATTAGAAAAAAAAAATATATACACGAGAAAGTGAGTAGGTAATTTAATTTTAATATGAATAAATCGGGAAAATAAAATTAGTACCTGAAAGAATATATAAATAGCATAAGTAAACCAAAAATAAATCAAAAAAAATATATATAATTTTTTAACGACAAATAAAAAGAAAAATGATAAGCATAATATAACGAAGAAGAACATTATGTCAAATTAAAAAAAAGGCAGATAAAAAATATCTGGATAACGAACAACCATAACATGACATGGAGATGGCGAATTTGTTGCACAAAAAAGAGCACAAATTAAATTAATTTAAAAGATATAATTTAAACCATATAAAAAAAAAATTGATTAAAAAATAGAGGAGAATTTTCTTAACATAGAAGTTATAAAATACAATAAAAAATGAGAAACAAAATTACATAATATATGAAAATGTTAAAATGATAAGATAAACTATAATATTTTAACTAAAAAAAAAAAACACAAAAAATTTAAAGAAAATTAAGAGGATGTGAATGAGTGAACACATTCAAATACAAAAATAAATACCGACTTGCTAACTCTATAAGTAAACTATCACAAAAAAAAATGATAAGAAACCAGTTTAAATGATAATATAAAAGAAAGTATGAAACTTTAAGCAAAAGTATTATAAATAAAACACAAAAAAGCAGAAGAGAAAAAAAATATCCAACTAACGGGTAAAACCCCTAACAAAAATAAATATTTATATTTAAGCAACAATAATAATTGCAGGAAAACAAAAATCGCGGAAGACTTAATAAAAAAAAAAAAACACAAAAAACGAGCAACATAACATACTAGGAATACAACAAAATTGATAACTGAATAAACATAAAGAAATAAAATATATATCTAAAAAACGAAAATTAAAAAGGACGACAAATAAAAAAACACCAAAAAAAAATAAGATAAAACAATAATAAAATGAATATGAAATACAAAATATGATACGACAAAATGACCAATAATTACAGTTAACGTGAAAAAACAAATTACGAAATAGAAAAAAAATAACGAAAAGGTTGTGACAATACAGTGCAAAATGAATATGTTTCCGTAAAAATATAGCCTGTAATAAAGGTAAGATAATATCCAGATGAGCAAAAAAGTAAAATTAATCGATATAAAAAGAGAAAACACGAGAAAACAGCAGAACGATAATAGAAAAAAATATATAAATATAAAAGGAAAAAATAACAAAACGCAACATAACAGAAAGAATTAAATTACAACAAAAACGACGAAAATACATCTTAACATTAAAAATCTGCAGCAGAAAAAAAAGAGGAAAAAAATTACTTGAAATAAACGAGGCTATGCAAGAAAAATTAAACTAGCAGAGAACAAAAGAGCTCGGGAATCCAACATGAAAATTAATGATAACTAAAAAAAAAAGAAGGTAATTTTCATAGCGAATTTTTAAGCCGAAAAGAGAAAAACGATAAAAAATTATCTTAAGATCGAAAAGAAAATATAAAAATATTATTTTGATTGACTAGAAAAAAGACATGCATATAGGAGTAACAAATGTGCTAATAATTATTAGAATAACAATAAAATTAATCAATAACAGAAAACTATCTAATAAAAAAAACCCTCAAAAGATATAAAGCGAAAAGAAAGAAATATAATTTTGATAAAAAAACAATCAATAAACACTCACAATTCACAGAATAATAACTACAATATTTTTGAATTATAAAATTTATGGTAAACACAAAAAAAATCTTAAAACAATTATACAAACAAAATAAACTAAATGATTGATCAGCTAATAATTAAAAACATATAAGAAAAAATTATAATTAAAAAAGATACCATTATGGCAAGAAAATAGTAATACACAAAAAAATAAGGAAAAAATTAATAAAAAATAATATATTAAATAAAAAAAGATAATAAATGACAAAAGGGAAGGAAAAACACAATAAGAAAAAAATTAAAGAATTAAAAATATACAAATATCTAGAAAAGAAAAATAAAAGAAATATTGAAAAGTGAATCACAAGACAAAAGATCAAAATAAATTATTAATCAACAATAATAATACCAGATTAGAAAAGTGAAATAAAAAGACTAACATACGGAAGTTCAAAAAAAATAAAAATTAATAAAAATAATGCAACAACAGTATACCAATTAATAAATAGAGCGATCGGCATTTAAATACCATAAAACAATTGCAAAATAAAGGAACCAATAAAAGAAAAAAAATAATAAAAATGTTTCTGACAAGAAAAATAACTATCTAAAAAAGAAAGGATATTTAAGAAAGCAAAACGAAAAAAGAAACCAAAAATTACTTAAAAACTCTAAGATATAGAAGAAAAGTGAGTACCATAAAAAAAATAAGAAAAACTATTTAATGAGAGCATTCCACAAACCATAAGAGCACCAAACAAACAATTAGTAGGATAAAAGAGAAATAAAAAAAAAATAAAAGATAAGGAGTTGACAAAGGAAAGCAAAGATATTAAACAATATGAACCAAAGAAAACAGACCAATAAGAAAGAATAAAGATCTAAAAGCAAAAAGTTAAAATAAGATAAAAGAACAATCAAAAAATAAATGTATATAAATAATAACAAAAAAAACAATAAAACAAAACTGATGTAACAATAATGTAAAAATAAAGCTACTGAAAACTAAAAAGTAGAGCTATTAAAAAATAAAGGGAATAATGAGAATGAAAAGAGTATAAAACTACATTAATACAAATAAAATAACGAATTTTAGAAACACATATATTACTATATAACCAATTCAACAAAATACATAAATTAAAATAAAGATTATACGAGATTTGGTATTATAGTAGTAGCAATCTAAGAAAAATACTAGAAAATATAACACTATAAAGAAATAAATAATAAAATAGATACAAAAAGTACATAGAATAATCAACAACAATAATAACTAGTAAATTAAGCATGTAAAAAATAGGATAATAAATAAAAAAAA
Organism: Eurosta solidaginis; assembly: GCA_029619165.1. Lineage (NCBI taxonomy): Eukaryota > Metazoa > Arthropoda > Insecta > Diptera > Tephritidae > Eurosta > Eurosta solidaginis. Next base: position 4,913 of record JARSSU010015162.1, on the reverse strand, counting down.
AATATAGAAAAAAATGTGTAAAAAAAGGAAAAAAAAGGACAAAAAACAATTAAAGCAAAATGATAAGTAAATAAAGAAATTTAAGATAAATAAAACCATTATATAAAATGAAAATAACGAAAATAGAATGATAAAAATCCCAAAACCAAACGGAAATGAATAAACAACTACCATTTCGAAAAAAACAATACAAAATAGAGAACTACTTATTAAAACAAACAAAAATGATAAAACATAATAATAATTAAAATAGACCCTTAGTGCAAGGCAACAAATAAAAATAAAATCAAATCGAAAAAATTTAAGAAATAGAATAAGAGTATAAAGTAAAAACATAAATGAACCAATAATAAAAAACAAAAAATAAATATAAATCAAATCATATAATACTTATAGAGTATTAGAAAGACGAAAAATTGCATAAAATTAAAAACAAATATACATCCAAACGGGGAATAAAAAATTATCAGCGAAATTTCATTAACAATAAAAATATAGGAGAAAACAAATATACATTTGATCGTCGATAATAAAATACAGATATATGTAATTTAAAATAATAAAAGAACATAATCAACCAATCGACAATAAATAAACGAATTTTAAAGAAGTAATAAAAAATCAAAACACTGAAAAAGAAAATAGCGATAGTAAAGACCTTAAAACATAACTAGAAAACAAAATATAACAAAAAAAGAAATTAGATCATTACCCAAAAATTACACATTCTGTTAGTTAAAACACCAACTATTGCGACATGGACAAAATTAATCGATAGACCCATAAAACCGTGATAGACAGGTTTATAATCAAATGTTTACTCATAATAAACACACTTAAAGCCACACGCACACCCGCATGGAAATACTTGGCAGGACAGTCGATCTATAAATAAGAATCTTCTGACAAAAAACCGTTCTACATTAAGGCACACATTGTTTGTCTCATAACACAACTCTTTTTCACTCAAAACCACACCACACACAATAAATATAGCAGGTATAACTTCCGCAAGATTAAAAATACACACAGTTACACACCGCACGAACGAACACATTTCGATCAACGACACGCATCACATAAAGGGGGTTGTACACCCGGATTAAATAAGGTAGGAAATTTAAACAATATTAAAACCTACAAAAATAGTGTACTGGGAACAACGAAATGCTTTACAAGACAAATAGATTTGATAAATAAAAAAAATTCTATATTGGCCAAAACGCAGATTAAGTAAAAATAAGGCACTGAATCGAATGGATTAAATAAAGAGAAGCAGCAAAACGAAAGTGAAAAATCCTAACAGGCATTTATATTTATGCAACACTAAAGGGTATCATAATCATTTAAATGCAGTTCAGCAGAATCACTATTAAGAAAATAATGATAGAAAAATAAAAACAATTAGAAAATAAAAAAAAAAAAGAGGTAAAAGAATTGAGATAATAAAAATCAAGATCATAGCATAGTAAAACATGGATATTAAAGCAATCGTTATAAATAAACAACAACACAAAATAAAATAGAAAAAGACTTCATTAATATCAGTAATTAGAAACAAACAAAATAAAGAAAGGTCGCTCACAAACATAAATACACACCAAACTTCTCGGAGCTCAGAAAAAATTACTAATTTATCACATAAATTCCAAATAACGCAAACCACACGTCTCACGTTCCAGGACTACCGAAACACTAACTATGTCCCACTAATTTGAACCTTAAGTTAAGACGATCCAAATAACAAGAACAAATACACTGCGTCATCGAATTATTAAGAACAAAGAATACAACTATTTTTTCCCTGCAGTTTTCTACATACATAAAATTCTTTATTTAACACAAGTGCCCATTTTGGCACAAGATTCTGTAATTCCCAGCTTTTTAGCCACTTTTCGTCGCGTTATATAAAGAATCAAAGGCGTGTATGGCAGGTGATCCTCTCCAAATGGTGCTTCTTATTCTCATGCGACAATACACATGTGGTGTTGGCTCTCGCTGCTGTGCCCTGTTTTACGCTCAAATTTATGCTGCACAGGCCAGTAAGTTATAAGCCAATGAAAGGAGATATTATCTGTTATTTTACTCATTGTTGTTGGAGTGACGTTTGCGCTCAGGTTTCCTAGTTGTTATCCCCCCTTTTTTAATTGATCCAATTTTTAAGTCGCATGAACAGACTATGGGAATCTATTATAGTCAAGATTTGGCCGATCGAATAATCTGAGTTCGAAGCCGACTTTAAGACATAGATGCTGCATCTAGCACAAAGTACACACGCTTGCAGATATGGCATGCAAAAAGAGCTGCAAGCTAATGGGGAATAGAAAGTATATACTCGCCCTCTGATGAGTTGCTTGATTCTGACTAGCGCTTGAAGCAAAAAACGATTTCACAGCGGTGCAAGATCAGCATAGAAGGCGGCATATGTCCATTATCCCTCTGCGAGTGCATGTTTAACATGGGCTGTTAAATTCAAGGCTAAATTGAAGCAGGAAAAGGAATTAAGTGAGGAGTTCGGCAGGCCCGAAGAGAGTATGTAGTGGCGACGCGCGTGAACATCATATCTAGCCTGGCCTACTTTGCGCATATCTGATTGTATTTAGTAAGGTCTGACTACGCTATCGTTGGCTGGCTAACATTTGCGGGACGCCGTGTTCACCGGGCGCATCTACAGAATAAACATTCGATTATAGCTCCTGTAGTTAAAAGATTGTTCGCACCGTATACCAAAAAACCCTATATGGGTGAGGCAAAGGATATTCGTCTAATAAGTGTTGTCCCTTGAAAAAATGTAAGGTCTACGAGACACAGTTCCTGGAAAAATTGTGCGAGTAGGTTACGAGTAATAAGCGGGATTTCCTTAAATTTCAAATATGCTTCAAATTTTGCTTGTACATTTTAGAAAACAAGGTGAGGAAGAGCAAGTGCGGTAGAAAAGATAAACAATGACAAAAACAAAAAAAAAAAGGGGGGGGGGAAGAGAAACAAAAAAACAAAAAGTTTATAAAAAACAAAAAAAAGGGGGGGAAAAAATAAAAAAAAAAAAGCCTGTCCATATAAAAATGTTACGATGCGCGACTATAAAAAATCTGTTTGTCATCCCACTAAAATAATGGGCAGCTGCAATAGGATGTTTTCATAACTGGGATGGATTATAACCTATTGATGGCTCGACTAAATTGCTTGAAGTACGTGGCTCTATGGTAGCGAGAGCGTGAGCTGATTGCACAAAACGTACATATACAAGTGGGCGGATATGGACACGATTGTCTTATCTAGATCGATTTTGCGGTCCTTGTACAAGAGCAACGTCTGGTTTTCAAAATGGTAATTTAGGACCATTCTAGTAAGTGGGCCTTTAAAAATCGACGCGTCGGCGTACATATCGACATGAAACCCTAACGAAACACTTGAGCTTCTCAACACAAAAGTATCCTAGCAAAACAAAATCATGTGTAAGAGATGTGTTTGCAAATCTAGTTCGGATGCACAGATTACGCACTGTTAAGAGCGCTTTTGCAGATATGAGGGGGCTCCCGCGGCGTAGAAAGGGATTTAAGTTCGTTAAATCATCATATCGCTAGCCTGATTACTTGATTTATTTCCGCATAGGACTATCACATTGTACAGAGGTGGCCCACAGTTCGTATAGGTCAACGGTTACCCATGCCAATATCTACCTCACCACCACGCTCGCCTACGATGCGGATTGACACTTCAGAAAATAGCGTGACGCTAAGGATCCCTTCAAAGATGGCGGATATAAGTAACCTATGTCGCACTCCTCAACTTTGGCACAGGCACGGAAAGAGTCCTTAGGAGTCGGGACAACCGACCTTCGCTCTAGCGAAGCAGAATGTCCCAATCCCTTGCCATGCTAGATATCCTAGCACAGGTGTGCTTATTAGAGAACTGCTCGCGTAACCTACTTCACTCATAATGGTTACTGCTAATGATGCTGACTTCTTCCGGCGCGGCATTAATTGATCTGGGTTCTGAAGTGTTCTATTCCTTTTATTAACTGAAATCTGAAACGCAGAATCATTTTCAAGCGAGGTACAGAATGCATGCACCTATGTTTTCAGCATCACAATACGGTGTTCTATCTCAGGTGAAAGAGCTATCCACATCCGTATTACTTTCTACCAGTGGATTCCCTGAGCTTTCAGCTTGACTACACCCTTACATTCTGTTCTATGGCTAACTCACTGGAATCTTGCCATCCTGCCTATCAACGCATGACTATGCAGCATTGCCCAGACTGTGGGGTTTGGCAACACAGGTTAGGTTTGCTTACGCAACGACAACGTATAACCTGCGTGACTTGGCGGAGACATATATCCGCAAATCCGATAGAATTAAGATTAAATGCCTATAAGAAAACAACGATAATACATGGTACACCGAATTTATCGCAGCCGCACTGCACAAGTCGCGGTCGCACATTCGGTCATTAGGGGGAGGCTGGCGTGTATATGCGCCAGTCATAATAATTAAGGCACTGTATACAAAAAGAACGGCATACATTTTCGCTTAAGTTATACGCTTTGGCGTTTATAGTTCCGTCATAGCTTAGTCGCTTCTCGCTTTTTTGTGGCGTGTAACGTGTACTATAAACATATATTTCCAACGCATTGTCCGCATTCATAAACACTAGTATATGGATTTATAATTTGACAGTCGTAGTAGCCCACTAACGGCCACTTCGCTCGTCATATTTGGTCGATGCAACAGGTCGGGTCGGCGAGGCAGAGAGCTTCCGCTGCGGGCGGCGTGAGGGAGAGCAGCCGCGGAAGTGGGGGGGAAAGGGCAGGGAGAAGAAGCGAGGGAAAGGGGGAGGAAGAGGGGGAGAACGGGGGAGAAGGGGGAAGACTATCAGGGGGGGAGACAGAAGGGACGGGGGGGGGAAAAGA
>JARSSU010015160.1:0-30356 GCA_029619165.1 Eurosta solidaginis | reverse complement strand
AACTCAGCTACGAAGTCGGCCGGCGAATTTGATCACGTCCGGTAATGTGAAAGTTGGAGCGCCTCATTCCTCGTAAAATATGCTCATGCTCTCTTTATGAGTGAAACAGTATCGTCAAATGCTATTATAACAATAGAGGCTTGTTCATCGAGAAACATTGAGCAAAATTTTTTCTGATACGTGTGCCAAACGTTAACGGTACTTCTTCATTAAATGGAGAATAAAAAACCCATCGAAAACTATGATGTCAGTATGTGCAGGAGGTATATTGTCCGTTTTTTTTCTAATAATTTTAAAAGAGCTGATTTAGCAGTCGTACAAATAGTACTATCTAAATGGCACAATGAAAAAGGTACAGGTGTTAATGGATATGTCAAGACTTTATCAATATCTAAAGTTTGTTGTAAAGATACGGACAGCAATTGGCCGAATAAATCTCGTTCCATACGGACTTCTACAACTTTACCAGATACAACTTTACCAGAAAACTGACATCGTTCTTTTTCTCGTACAGTATTACTGAAATTAAAATATTTGGTTTTATAACTTTTCAAAACCGCTCTTTATCTGCAGACCACATTCTTCAATAGTCTTTCTCGCTGTGCGTGCCCATTCTCTCGATGTTCAATAGTCGCCCCTTCCCAGCAATATTATCTGTTACGATGCACCCGTTGATAGTGTAAATAAACAATTACTGATCGATATTATTATGAAATAAGGATAATATTTTCATTAATCGCTCCAATAAACGTATAAATGTGCGTAGAATTGTTTTGAATACGCATTTTGCAAGATCAGCAGTAATATCCTGGCGCTTCCTATGCCTGTCTCTTCCATAACAAAAGCAATATAGTCGCGATCTACAACTGTGGCTTTTTACCCATCTTTGACGGGCATGCAATAGAAGTACGTGCATGTGTAACTTATGCCTGTGAAGGACTTATTGCAGCATCTGCATATTTATGGTTTGCTCCAATGGTAAATCGACTAAGTTGTCGGAAAACGGTTTTTCTGTCCTCTGATGCCAAACGATCCTTTGCGAGAACTGTTCTCCTAAACCAGGATGAGATTCGTCCACCTCATTAGATTGTCAGGATATTTAACCAAATATCGAGAATAATTTTGTAAGTTAAAGATAAAAAATAAGTTACTAATTTTGGTAAAAAACATACAGAAATGTCTCGAAATTTGCGCTCTTATGCTGCTATTCAACACGAAATAGGAATCTATTAAATTTATATATATCAAGTAAAATTGCGCTGGTTTTTCATATTTCCTTCGAGCGTTTCTTTTATATGTTTCATACAATTGAAATAATTCTATTAATTCAGTTTTGTAACATTGGCATATACTATATTTTTGTCATTGGTAAAATCTATACGTAATTTTTCAATCTCATCCGTAATCAAGGTTGCACAATTCCACGGAAACGTTCAAAATGCACTAGTTGAATAGAACGCTGATAAAACGGTGTGTATCGTTTGCCTCTATTAAAGTGCTTTCACTGATGAAACTATTTACCGATCCTCTCGCCAATAATCACTATGGACCCTAAGGGAGTGGTAGGCCGCAGTTGTCAATAAATTTACTACGCAGCTTTACAAAAAAGCCATCATCACGTGAAATGTGAGCCAACGTGTATAAAAAGATTATCGAAACGTGGTTTTCGGAAGCCTGTATTGCGAGAGCAATTTAGCTATCGCTAAATCAACTGTCACTTGCATATGACTCTTCATCGCACTCCAAAGCAACTTTTGGGACTGATTCATTATCTCTAATACAACACGTGCGTTTGTTGGTGACAATTTATTGTTGTTAATACGAAATTCTTGTCTTTTAGCGATAGATGATCGTAAAAAATGAGGCTATTGAAACCAACCCATACATCGGCGTAGTTGATATTCTGTACGAAATGCCGATACTGAACATATAAAATTGGTTGCTTCAGTGATGTCAAATTTTCTGGAATAAACGACCGTGGTGGACTATTTAAAGGTGCAAATATTACTAAGCTTCGGTTTTTTTGAATAAGTTTCTATTCCGATGTGGTAACTACGCTCAAATGGTCCCCGTCTTTTCTTTGCAATTCAGAGGTTCTTCTACATCAACGCAGGAGTATCATCATGCTTCCGCTACTTTCAGAAACATACTACTAATATTTTGAAATATAATCGCCAACAGTGTCATGAACGTATCTTTTCCAGGCGCTGTATCTACAAATCTATCAAAATTATTCAACTGCCAATCCAGTGCCTAAATTTTATACGAGACTATCTTCTGGCAAATATCCTCCCAGTGCGAAGGCAAGAAGTGAAGTCGATTCTGTTTGTAACTCCTCTACATGTTGTGTAACTACAGCAGCTAGTGACCCATGACTGTGTAAAATATCTAGTTTTTACTATTTGTTAAACTAATTTATGGTATTCCAGAGAGAAATGTGTTTTTGTTTTTGAGTGTGCTTTATTTGATGTTTTTATGTTGTTGCCATAGAATCGCATATACGTAATCTCAGAAACTGATTTTGGTAGTCGCGCTGACAATGAGCACTACGTACACGACGATAATTTCCACAGAAATGATTTTAAATGAACTGAATAATCGACTCTGGAATATTACACTCCCCTTTCATTAATCAGCTAACTGACTGGGCAACTGTTTACGTCATTTTTTATCACTTCTGCATTTAAAATGAGGGTCGCTCTCTCAAAACGTTATTGTTTTGCTGATTTTTAAAATATCACTCAGCAGTAAACCGCCACCGGAAGGTTAACAATTTTTTTATTGTCTATTTCACTATTGCATGACCAATTTTAGTTGTAGAAGGTAGTCTCCAAATCGTTTTTCCACGGATATGAGCTTATGTACGACTACTCTAATTTATTTCACGTCTTGACATGTTCCATAAAAATCGTGTGTAAAAAAGAAAGAGAAAAATGACTTCGGTGTGTTTTAATAATATTCGAAATAAATTGGCACACTTCTTCATAGGCCTTCTTGTTTACATTTCTAACTGATAGGCAGTGCTGTCTCCTCACGTTTTGTCCGAGACTTGACGAAATAAAGTATTGCATATGCTGTTTTGCAAGTGGAGTGAGATAATAGATCGTGATTATTGATTACGAATTTTTTTATTTTTTGTTTGTATATGATTTGTTGGTTATGTGTATTATTTGTTGGTGTTAGTTTATTTATTTTGATTGTAATGGATTTGTATTATGTAGTTTTATGTATATTTTTATTTATGTGTTATTTATTATTTATGTATGTTTTGTGACTTGGGGTAATTTTTTGTAGTTTTATTGTTGTTTTTTAGATGTTTTATTTATTGTTTTAATTTTTTAATTTTTAGTTGTTTTTGTGTTATATTTTTTTTGGTTTGTTTTTTTTAATGTTATATATTTTTTTGTGTTTTGTTTAATACTAATCCTAACTTTATTAAAAAAATTCAATCGTCTAATTGGACAGCTAAACTTTCTAAATTATCACTGTGTCTTCGTTACACACGCGTATATTTCTCACGGTCTTTTAACCTTTTCCGTTTTTTATCGCAAAAAATACATAGCAGTTTCACTTTAATAACTCTCCTCTTGTCTGACATCTCATGGATCAGTTGCGCCACATTGCTCCATAGTAACATCTTCAGCAGGATTTGGACTTCATTTCTTGTCTAAAAAATTATTAAAAAATGATAATAAAGCATAACATATTAAACATATGCTAAGTGTAAGATTTATAATCTCCTTCAATATAACATATTTTTTTAATTAAAAATGATGTTAATATTATGCACTAAAATAGTTAGTAATAAAATCTGTATATATAGTGACTAAACATAAGAAATAACTAGTATTATTTAGAAAGCGATTTGTAGAGGCAAATCGTAACCAGCAAGTTATCAGGTAGAGAGTTAAGCGGACCCTAACGCACTTCTCATCCGTCTTCACAGGTAAATATAGCAGGTATACTCTCGGCTGTGTATCGTACTGTATACGCTTTGCTACGTAAACTTGCAAATGGATATTTTGCAATTATTTTAACAGAATTTTAAATTCTTAATAATGTCGCAAATAATTTCACATTATATTCATCGATGAACTAAATGCACAAATATAATGAAACCAGTACAAAATAATTTAAAAATTTCTTATTGAATTCTTCAATATGTTTTATTACAGTTCAGTAAGTTTTCAACCTACTTAATCATTTCTGTGATGATGATGGTTGATGTGCTTCGCTTTCTCGATTTCAATCACAAATCTCTTCACGTTTGCGATATTTCGGCAAAGCTGAAATGTCTATAACACTTGGCATGGTATAATTCAAAGTCGTTTTTTGTTTCGGTAATAATACTACATTTTTTTGACCCCCCCCCCCCGACCCAAATTATTTTCTTTACACACACTTAATGGATCATGGTATATATAGTTGGCAGCTAAAGTAGAAGGTTATGTTGCGAATAGAGTGGAGGCAGTGGACTAGGCGTCGAATGTAATATAATGAAGGAAGGTGTTCTGAGATTTTTCCAAAAAAAAAAGTTAAAAAAATGAAAAAAGCTTTAGTATAAATAAAAACTATTGTTTTCATAACAACAAAAACGCCAATGTATTCTGTATACATAAATTGTTAAGGAGTATCGCACTTTAAAATTGAATTAAATAATCTAAAGTTTTGTTTTTGAACTGAGGCTGAGAACTGTGCGTGTGAATGTGCGAATTTCAGCGATCAGCTGGTAGTGGCGCTACTTGGTAAAAATTTACAAATGCTCTAAGATGTCATGCATTTTCAATAAATTTGTCTCATTAAAAAAAAAAGTTTTTTAAATTAAAAAAAATTACCCGATTTTTGACAAACAAAATACACAAAACCGTTGCACTTTAGACATTTTGAATTTTACGTTGTACACTGAGAAACAGTTACTGCGATCTTGAGAGCGTCCCCACGATACTGACCGTCCAGGACCGTACATTATGGTGCAATATTTATGTACATTAACTATTACCATCGTTTGAAAATGAAAGATGTTATTTATACTATTAACATGTATTTAAGAAAATATCGTCAGCTGACTTGTTACTGCAAGCGAAAAAGTAGTCAGCTGATGCCAGGAAAACAAGCGGGGACGCTGGGTTTCGCTCGCCGCGCATGATGTTCTTGCATCAGCTGACGGTCTTTCCCCGCCGAACAGCCAGCTGACTACTTTTCCCAACTTAAATAAAATCTTGTATGTAAAAACAAATTTTAACGATGGTAAAATTGATTTTTATTTTTATGTACACTCTTTTATATTAACAGCGATGTATTTTCCCACTTGCATATTAACAGCTGACTTATCATTGTTAATGATTTTATAATACAATTAGATCAGAAAACAAATTTCAGCGATGGTATATAGTTTTATTCCACAAGATTTTTTACGCGTGTGAGGGGCTCTACCGCCTACACCCACCGTTAGTGTGCCAGCTGACCGTCGGTTCCTGAGCGTACGCACAACCAACTACCTTATATGTGAAAGCCAAGGGTAGTAACTTTTGTGCCAAAAATGTGTCGCTGCCTCCCGGACTATAAATTTATCTAGTGCGTAAACGAGCTGTCAAATTTTGTATGAAAAATCATTTACACAACTTGTATAAATTTACGCGCACATTTCATTAGGGGGAGTCATGAAAGCATATAAACTTATAAGGTGTAAAATTATATCCATTTACACACGCTGTTATATGAACGCACCTAGAAATACTCTTGATAAACTTGATTGGTTAGCCGCTGTATTATTGCCAAAAAAAAATTTTTCGATTGTTATACAAATTAAAAAATGCCAAGATTAAGTGAAAAATCAAAACTAAAACGTCTTTACTAAGATATTCTTGTAAATGACTTGCTGATGTTGGAGATTTCTGATGAAAATGCCTGCTGTAATCTCTGCAAGGTTGCATTCCTTTGAGTTTACCGCCTTTACACAATGAAATGTGCGTGTAAATTTATACAAATTAGGGCGACTCATGATAGCATATAAACTTATAAGGTGTAAAATTATATCCATTTATAGATTTGATTAAGCTGGTCAACACTTTTTGAATATGTATGTAATAGAAATAGGCTGCAATGACCAAAATTTGCTTTAGTGCAAGTCAAAGGACTCCACTATTCAAGCCCTACGTTTCGCTAATCTTCTTAGCTTCTTCAGGGGCAGACTGCATTTATTAAATAATAGTATAATACACCACACACTTGCACTAAAGCAAATTTTGGTCATTGCAGCCTATTTCTATTACATACATATTCAAAAAGTGTTGACCAGCTTAATCAAATCTAAGAATTTTCGGAAGGCCTGCCGATACAACAAAGCATATAAAATATTTTGTAATCACACTAGAAACAACAACAACGTGCACCAATTTCATAATGAAGCACTATTATAATGATATAAAATACAAATATGGAGAGCATGTTTGCATAACACTAAAACACTATAGTAAGCAAAAACAAAAACTTGCCAAGCAATTAAACCAATTGAAATTCTTGCTTGAATGCAAGAAATACGATTTAATCCCGAATTATCTCACTAATATCACTAAAGGACTTATTATTAAAACTACATCTGAGAGGGTTAAGCAACAGCTCGAAAGATCCAAACATCTGTTTCTCAAAAAAGTAATAAACGTAGAAATAACGCAAACAAACATAAACATAAAAGCCATTAGGAATAACATATACAACTCCGATCAACAGATAAAACGATACATGAATGATGGAGATTACCGCGCGTTTGTAGATAAACAAGAGTTACTGTACAAAAGAATAACTAAGGAGATAAAAGAAACACACAATAAAAAATTAAAAAAACTTAATCATGAACAAATTTCCAACATGGGAATCCATATGAACAACAATTGGTTCGTAAACAAAACGGACATTGTTTTTCCAGAGGAAGTCAAGTGGCTACTCTCTCTGGGTAGGAAGTTCACTATCCCAACGACTAAAAGAAATTTTACACCAATACATGTCATAGCGGAAATGGAACAAATAATACAGACCTTTGACGATGATAAAACGAAAGACGTAATTAGAAACAAGCTAAGTAATAGAATACTACAATTCAAACGAGGTAATAAGCATAACTCCAAAGAAAAGTTTATTTTGGAAACATTTAAAAAAACCAAATTATTTTTGAATGCACACAAAAATATTGTTACGAATATTAGCAAAACTGAGGAGTGCTGCCATCTCCAGGCCGATGCTAAGCAGTGACGTGAATTCACATCAATAATTCAATCATTATGTATCTACATAAACGAATCAATAATTGCGTCTACACATATGTACACATTCCGACGAGCAACATTTACGTACAAGGCAGCGAGAGATGAGATGTCACACACCGATGAATTTACTTATACGCTTATGTGTGTGCGGGAGACTGTAAACTACAAACACATGCATATATCTTATCTGAGTTGTCACAAGAGAGAGCAATAATTTGTGCACGTAGTTGTGGCTGGCGATTTTGTAGCCGAAACAACTAGTAAGTTCTGGAAATCGAAGAGCCTAGAAGTATGCAGCGTAAACTATAAAAGCGGGGCAAGCGAGTAAGAAGTAATTCAGTTTGATTTGAGTTGTCAAGTAGTTGCGATTAAGACGATATCTAGCGAGCAATAGCAGTATTATTTTGAATAGTAGAGTTTCATTGAGCTATCAATCAGTTTGGTTATTAAGCAAGCTATTCGTTGCACAGTTTGAGTGTATTGTGAAGTACTTTAATAAAGGCCATTTTGCATTATTACAAATTGGAGTTATTTATTCAACAGTTTAGTGATTCGAACTTAGCAGAGGATTGGAAATAAGAGGATTTGCAAGCAAATTCGTTACAATTGGTGTCAGAAGAGGAATTGTTGAATAAATTCCGAAGATTGGGAATACAACTTGGACATGGCAAAGTTCAGTGAATTGAAGATCCAGCAACTGAAAAAGGAGTTGGAGAACCGTGGATTAAATACAACCGGCAATAAGATCGAACTTCAAGCACGGCTACGAGAGGTAATAGAGTCGCAAGGAATTGATGTGGACGAGTTTGTCTTTTATCCTGATGGGGACGAAACAACAACAAAAATTGAAGAGAAAAACGAAACATCGCAGACAGTTACAAACACAGACTTGAACATGATATTGGCTGCAATATCGGCACAAATGTCCGAAATGTCATCACAAATATCCACCAACATGTCATCACAACTGGAAGAACAAAAGACAAATATAACATCCCAACTGGAAGAACAAAAGACAAATATAACATCCCAACTGGAGTCACAGAAGACATATATGGCATCCCAACTGGAATCACAGGAGGCACGTATTTCAGAAATGACGTCGCAAGTGTCATCTCAACTGGAAGACCAAAAGACATATATGGCATCTCAATTGGAAGCGCAAGAGGCACGTATATCTGAAATGTCGGCAGAAATTTTGGAACAGGTATCATCAAAACTGGAAGTGCAGGATGCAAAAATGGCTCAATTTCAGGCAGAAGTAAATGATTTAAAAGGTCGTATGGAGCAGTTACAACTAAATCGCCCAGCTGTTTCAGCGAGTAATCCAAAGGTAAAGACACCATCCTTTGACGGTTCTGTTCCTTTTCAGGTCTTTAAGCTACAGTTTGAGAAGACCGCAGCAGTGAACCAATGGAATGCTGAAGATAAAGTTGCAGCTCTGTTCGTGGCACTGAAAGGGCCTGCCGCGGAAATCTTACAGACCATCCCAGAGTACGAGCGGAACCATTTCGAAACATTGATGAGCGCTTTAGGGAGACGTTACGGAAGCGAGCATAGAAAACAGATATTCCAAATTGAGTTGCAAAACCGTCACCAAAGAGCGAATGAGACTTTGCAGGAGTTTGCCTCGGATGTTGAAAGGTTGGCTCATCTCGCAAATGCGGACGCACCCGTGGAATACACTGAAAGGGTAAAGATTCAGAGCTTTATAAATGGCATACGAGATGTGGAAACGAAGCGGGCTACATATGCGAATCCAAAACTAACATTTGCTGAAACGGTATCGCATGCTCTGATTCAGGAAACAGCGTCGCTTCTGTGTAAGCCAGTTTTCAAAGCACGCCGTGTGGAAGTAGAAAGGCCAGATTGGGTAGACACAATTTTGGAAGCACTGAAGGGATCTCAACAGAAGAATGCCGGAGTTATTAAATGTTTCAAGTGCGGCAACCCAGGTCACATTGCACGTCATTGCGATCTTGGTCCTAATAGTTCCAACAATGTGGGTGGCCGTAAACGCAAAGCTGGCGGAAATGAGCAAGAGCGTGTCGAATGTAAAGAACGAAAACTTGCCCCGGCTGTTGAATGTCCTGTGATATCTGTGTCGCAAATTGGAAGGAAATCAAGCAGTCTTACCGTCAGAGGGAATGTGGATGGTAAAGAGCGTGTACTGACTGTAGATACGGGGGCATCTCATTCCTTGATTCGATCTGATTTGGTCTACAGGAGAGTAAAGTCATTACCTGGAGCAAGGTTGCGTACGGTAACAGGCGAATATAATCAAGTCCAAGGCGAAGTGGTATGTGAGGTATTAATTGGAAAAGTCATGGTTCTACACAAATTCGTTGTGGCGGAGATCGTTGATGAAGTCATATTGGGAGTGGACTTCTTGGTTGACCATGACGTCAGGATCGATATGCGGAGAAAAATTATGCGCTATAAGAACCAGGACATACCACTTAACTTTAGTTTGGAAAAAGGGTTCAGCAGTAATCGGGTACTGGTGGAAAATACTCGACAAAGACCACGAAAGTCAAAGGCAAAGGTTGATAGATCGAATGGGCCAAATAAATCAAAATCAAAAGTACCTGCGAGAGAAACACTGGCATTGACAAAACCTAAAAGACGCAGGAAAACGAAGCAACGAATTTCCGAGAAAGAATGCGAGGGTAGTTTCAAGCCGGAGCGCACTACTCTTGTGAAATGTGGGAACGATACCGATTATGCAAAGCAAATCCGTCCAGCGCAAGCTCTACGAAGTGGTTCATTGACCAAGCAACAGAGTGTGAAGGAACGGCCCAGGGTAATGAGTAGTAAGATGAAACACTGGCATGACAAGAACTCTAATTCGGAAGGTTTCTTGGCGGGAGATTTGGTACTGTTAAACAATCCTCACCGGCGGAAAGGTGTTCCAGCCAAATTTCGGTGCAGTTGGGAAGGCCCGTACAAAGTTGTGAAGAAGATCAGTGATACCATCTACCGCATACAAACCACTGGGAAACCACGGATTAGAAGAGTGGTACATTTGGAGATGCTAGCGGCGTTTAGATTGGGAGATTTGTCTTAGGTGGAGGGTAGTGTTACGAATATTAGCAAAACTGAGGAGTGCTGCCATCTCCAGGCCGATGCTAAGCAGTGACGTGAATTCACATCAATAATTCAATCATTATGTATCTACATAAACGAATCAATAATTGCGTCTACACATATGTACACATTCCGACGAGCAACATTTACGTACAAGGCAGCGAGAGATGAGATGTCACACACCGATGAATTTACTTATACGCTTATGTGTGTGCGGGAGACTGTAAACTACAAACACATGCATATATCTTATCTGAGTTGTCACAAGAGAGAGCAATAATTTGTGCACGTAGTTGTGGCTGGCGATTTTGTAGCCGAAACAACTAGTAAGTTCTGGAAATCGAAGAGCCTAGAAGTATGCAGCGTAAACTATAAAAGCGGGGCAAGCGAGTAAGAAGTAATTCAGTTTGATTTGAGTTGTCAAGTAGTTGCGATTAAGACGATATCTAGCGAGCAATAGCAGTATTATTTTGAATAGTAGAGTTTCATTGAGCTATCAATCAGTGTGGTTATTAAGCAAGCTATTCGTTGCACAGTTTGAGTGTATTGTGAAGTACTTTAATAAAGGCCATTTTGCATTATTACAAATTGGAGTTATTTATTCAACAGTTTAGTGATTCGAACTTAGCAGATGATTGGAAATAAGAGGATTTGCAAGCAAATTCGTTACAATATTATTATAACTGACGCCGACAAAGGAAACAAAACCGTGGTACTATACAAAGAAGAATATACCGAAAAAATGAGTAAAATAATAGACGACAAAAACACATATAAAATACTTAGGAATGATCCTACTAATGAACTCCAAAGGAAAAACAATAGATTAGTAGAAGACTTATACAAAAACAAAGCCATTACCTTAAAAGAAAAACAACAGCTTATGTGCTCAACTGCTAATGCCCCCAGAATGTATGGCTTGCCTAAAATACACAAACCTGGTCATCCATTCCGTCCAATAGTATCGTCCATAAATGTACCATGTTACAGATTATCTAGATATGTTGGAGATATCCTCAAAGATTTAATATCGGATGAACTTAATATAAAAAATGCCTTTGAACTCAAAGAAAAAATCAACAATATAAATCTTTCCGACGACGACATACTGGTGTCGTTTGATGTAGTATCATTGTTCACTAATATACCTACGATGCTCGCGATCAAGATAATAATGAAAAAATGGGATGAGATCTCCAGAAGAAACTCCATCACAAAAAAACAATTTCTGGGATTACTGAACTTTTGTTTAAAAGATAATAATTATTTTCTGTGGGGCGATAAGCTTTACGCTCAAACCTATGGAATGCCGATGGGAAACCCACTCTCTCCTACTATAGCCGACTTGGTGATGGATGACCTATTAAATTACGCTATGGCAGAACTTAAAGAAAGGTCAAATATAAATATAAAATTCTTATGCAAATACGTGGATGATATATTTGCTATCGTGAAGAGAAGGGACTTAGATCAAATCCTACATACCCTCAACAAGTACCACAACAAACTCAATTTCACGGTGGAAGTTGAAAATAATGGCAGCATCCCCTTTCTAGACACACGTATCTTCAGAATGGACAATAAACTTGTGCTAGATTGGTATACCAAACCCACTTCATCTGGGCGTTTAATTAATTATCTTTCAGCCCAGCCCTCTAAATATAAAGTGAATACCGCAAAAAACCTCATATACAAAGTGCTGAAAATTTGCCACCAAAAATTCTGGGATAAAAATTTGAAAAAAATCACTAATATATTAATACAAAATAATTACCCTCACACACTCATACAAAATCTAATAAAACAGGAAATGGAACAGATTAAACACACAAAAATCAACAACACTACAGAAAATACCGATGGCAGACCTAAACAATTTTACAGTGTAACATACATACCTAGGCTAACAGACAATTTTAACAAAAGCTTAATCAAAAGCAACAACAACGTATGTTTGGCATATAAATCTAACATAACCCTGTCAAGTATCTACACCAAAACAAAAACCCCGATTCCAACGTCACAACAAAACAATGTAGTTTACGAAATCGAATGTAAGGGAACAGAAAACCAAACATGCAATAAAACATACATAGGAACAACAAAACGTACACTAGGCGTAAGATTAAAAGAACATGCTGCAGACATTAAAAACAACAAAAACAGCACAGCACTATCGCAACATACAACAGCCACTGGCCACATAGCTGACATAAGCAATGCGAAAATCTTAGACAAAGAAAAAAGAGGAAAAGTCAGATTGACACTGGAAAGCTTGCGAATAATGCAAAACAGAAGCCGAACTGTAAACAGGAAAGAGGACACTTATGACATTTCATCCGCTTATTTATTATGTTTATAATTGTTGGTTTTTTCTACTTATGGATCAAAGTCCAATTTGACAAGTATACCTAAAGAGAAGGGTATCTAAACATTTTAAATTTTGACTTGAATTTAATTTATGTATTAATTACAACTGTGCATTATGTAAATTATAATTACATATTTATACACATAAATTGTAAGTTTTTTATCTTAATGTGATATTTACACAAAAAGTTCTTCAATTTTAAGTTCTATAATTTTCTATTTTCATGTTTCATGTTCAACGTTGTTGTTTGTGGTGTATTATACTATTATTTAATAAATGCAGTCTGCCCCTGAAGAAGCTAAGAAGATTAGCGAAACGTAGGGCTTGAATGGTGGAGTCCTTTGACTTGCACTAAAGCAAATTTTGGTCATTGCAGCCTATTTCTATTACATACATATCCATTTACACACGCGGTTATATGAACGCACCTCGTAATACTCTTGATAAACTTGATTGTTTTTCAGCTGTATTATTGTCAAAAAATTTTTTTGATTGTTATACAAATTAAAAAATACCAAGATTAAGTGAAAACTCAAAACTAAAACGCCTTTACTTGCTGATGTTGCAGATTTCTGATGAAAATGCCTGCTGTAATGTCTGCAAGGTTGCATTCCTTTGAGTTTACCGCGTTTACACAATGAAATGTGCGCGTAAATTTATACAAATTGTGTAAATGATTTTTCATACAAAATTTGACAGCTCGTTTACGCACTAGATAAATGTATACGTTTACACACTTTATAAGGCATTTATACGGTTACATGAGTCCCCCTATTGTGTAAATGATTTTTCATACAAAATTTGACAGCTCGTTTACGCACTAGATAAATTTATACGTTTACACACTTTATAAGGCATTTATACGGTTACATGAGTCCCCCCTATTGTGTAAACGCGGTAAACTCAAAGGAATGCAACCTTGCAGACAACAACAGGCATTTTCTTCAGAAATCTCCAACATCAGCAAGTAAATGCATTTTAGTTTTGATTTTTCACTTAATCTTGGCATTTTTTAATTTGTATAACAATCAAAAAAATTTTGTTCGGTAATAATACAGCTGATAAACATTCAACTTTATCAATAGTATTCTAGGTGCGTTCATATAACAGCGTGTGTAAATGGATATAATTTTACACCTTATAAGTTTGTATGCTTTCATGAGTCGCCCTAATGAGTTATTATACAATTGAACAAAAGAAATAATCAAATATGAATACTTTTGATGATCAAAAACTGAAAAGTATTTTTCGATCACTTTTTGGAATCATTTTTGAAATCCTTTGATGATTAAATTTTAATATTTCAAAAAAATCAACAAAAAAATAATCAAATATGCTTACCTTTTGATGATCAAACACTGAATATAGTTTTTCAATCACATTTTGAATCATAATGGAATCAAATTGTTTACTTTAGGTGATCAAAAATTTATAATCATTTTTAATTCAGCTTTCTGAATCTTTTCTGATTATATTTGTTGACTGAATGAGTTTTATACTTGTTAAAATTCTACTTTTCATTGAAGATCTTATTTTTTTCACATACACACATTTTTTCAATCATGAAGTTCAGAAAAAATATGTATATAAAATTATTATTATTAAGACATTCTTCAAGACAATTTAATGCAAATGCTGCTTGTGCCCGAAGATTTCCCCAACCATTTCTCCACCTTCGGCTTCCCAGAAAATACATAATAGTTATTTGACCAGGTAAGTGAAACTCTCTTGACATATGTACCTGGATATTTCTTCAACATCCCGTACCGTATCGTATTTTAAGATATTGACGATCATAGCTGATGTTGGATGTTGTAGTCGCAGGTATATATCGGTCAAGTTTGATTGCGAGTGACCTGTGGTTCGAATAGCTCACTTCCGCATGCTTTCTTCCCATGATGAAATAAGATTATTATTTAGTATTGTAACGAATTTGCTTGCAAATCCTCTTATTTGCCCCTTTTGCTAGGTTCGTATCGCTAAACTGTTGAATAAATAACTCCAATATTGAATAATGGAAAAATGGCCTTTATTAAAATGCTTCACAATAACACTCAAACTGTGCAACGAATAGCTTAATAACCAAACTGATAGCTCAAATGAAACTCCACTAATCAAAATAATACTGGTATTGCTCGCTAGATATCTTCTTAGTCGTAATTGCTGATCAACTCAAATCAAACTGAATTCCATTTTACTCGCTTGTGCCGCTTTTATAGTTTACGCTGCATACATCTAGGCTCTTCTATTTCCAGAACTTACCAACTATTTCGAGTGTTTATAGTTCTCATATAGTTTCTACTTGTTTACAATTTTCTACTTTTCAGCGTCTCTCAGATGTATGTGAGTTTGTAGTTTACAGTCTCTCGCACACACATAGGCGTATAAGTAAATGCATCTGTGTGTGACATCTCTCGGCTGCCTTATATATGTGTATACATGATTTGATTATTGACGTGAACATCGCTTAGCATCGCCTTAGTGATGGTATAGCTTAGGGATGCTAATATCCGTGACACTGCCCTCCACCTAAGTCTGATCGTCCCGATCAGACAAATCTCTCGATCTAAACGCTGCTAGCATCGCCAAATGTACCACTCTTCTACTCCGTGGTTTCTCAATGCTTTGTATGCGGTAGATAGTATCACTGATCTTCTTCACAACCTTGTACGGGCCTTCCCCACTGCACCGAAATTTGGATGGAACACCTTTCCGCCGGTGAGGGTTGTATAACAGTACCAAATCTCCCGCCAAGAAACCTTTCGAATTATTTTCCTTGTCGTACCTGTGTTTCATCTTACTACTCATTATCCTGAATCGTTCCCTCGCACTCTGTTGCTTGACCAATGAAGAACTACTTCGCAGAGCTTGCGCTGGACGGATTTCCTTTGCATAATCAGTATCGTTCCGACGCTTCACAACAGTAGTGTGCCTTGGCTTGAAACCACCCTTGCATTCTTTCTTCGTTTCAGTACGTCCGTTAGGGCTTTTTAATGCCAGTGTTTCTCTCACAGGTACCTTCGGTTTTGATTTGTTTGGCCCATTTGTTCCATCAACCTTTACCTTTGAATTTCGTGGCTTTCGTCGAGTCTTCTCCACCAGTACCCGATTACTGCTGAACCCTTTTTCCAAACTAAAGTTAAGTGGTATGTCCTGGTTCTTATAGCGCATAATTTTTCTCCGCATATCGATCCTGACGTCATGGTCAACCAAGAAGTCCACTCCCAATATGACTTCATCAACGATCTCCGCCACAACGAATTTGTGTAGAACCATGACTTTTCCAATTAATACCTCACATACCACTTCGCCTTGGACTTGATTATATTCGCCTGTTACCGTACGCAACCTTGCTCCAGGTAATGACTTTACTCTCCTGTAGACCAAATCAGATCGAATCAAGGAATGAGATGCCCCCGTATCTACAGTCAGTACACGCTCTTTACCATCCACATTCCCTCTGACGGTAAGACTGCTTGATTTCCTTCCAATTTGCGACACAGATATCACAGGACATTCAACAGCCGGGGCAAGTTTCCGTTCTTTACATTCGACACGCTCTTGCTCATTTCCGCCAGCTTTGCGTTTACGGCCACCCACATTGTTGGAACTATTAGGACCAAGATCGCAATGACGTGCAATGTGACCTGGGTTGCCGCACTTGAAACATTTAATAACTCCGGCATTCTTCTGTTGAGATCCCTTCAGTGCTTCCAAAATTGTGTCTACCCAATCTGGCCTTTCTACTTCCACACGGCGTGCTTTGAAAACTGGCTTACACAGAAGCGACGCTGTTTCCTGAATCAGAGCATGCGATACCGTTTCAGCAAATGTCAGTTTTGGGTTCGCGTATGTAGCTCGCTTCGTTTCCACGTCTCGTATGCCATTTATGAAGCTCTGGATTTTTACCCTTTCAGTGTATTCCACGGGTGCGTCTGCATTTGCAAGATGAGCCAATCTTTCAATATCTGAAGCAAACTCCTGCAATGTCTCATTTGCTTTTTGGTAGCGGTTTTGCAACTCAATTTGGAATATCTGTTTCCTATGCTCGCTTCCGTAACGTCTCTCTACAGCGCTCATCAATGCTTCATAGTGGTTCCGCTCATACTCTGGGAATAGTCTGTAAGATTTCCGCTGCAGGCCCCTTCAATGCCACGAACAGAGCAGCAACTTTATCTTCAGCATTCCATTGGTTCACTGCTGCGGTCTTCTCAAACTGTAGCTTAAAGACCTGGAAAGGAACAGAACCGTCAAAGGATGGTGTTTTTACCTTTG
Organism: Eurosta solidaginis; assembly: GCA_029619165.1. Classification (NCBI taxonomy): domain Eukaryota; kingdom Metazoa; phylum Arthropoda; class Insecta; order Diptera; family Tephritidae; genus Eurosta; species Eurosta solidaginis. The sequence continues at coordinate 13,361 of JARSSU010015160.1, read as the reverse complement.
TATTACTCGCTGAAGCAGCCGGCCGATTAAGTTGCAATTCCTGTATACGACCTCTCAACGCATCCACCTCTGCCTCGAATTTTTCTTCAAACTGCATTATTTTTTCGTCCATGCGCGCTTCGAGTTTTGATGATATACGCGCCTCTTGTGCTTCTAGTTGTACTGTTATGCGTGCCTCTTGTTCTTTCAGTTGGGTTGCCATATATGTCTTTTGTTCTTCCAGCTGTGATGACATATTTGTGGATATTTGTGATGATATTTCTGTTATACGTGCCTCTTGTGCTTCCATCTTGGATGTTAAAAGTGTCTCCTGCGATTCTAGTTGTGATGCCATATATGTCTTCTGTTCTTCCATCTTGGATGTTATACGGTTCTCCTGCGATTCTAGTTGTGATGCCATATATGTCTTCTGTTCTTCCATCTTGGATGTTATACGGTTCTCCTGCGATTCCATATATGTCTGCTGTTCTGCCAGTTGAGATGACACTGTCGATGTTTGAGCAGATATTGCAGCTAAAATCATGTTCAAATCTGTACTGGTAACCGTCTGCGGTGTTTCGTTCTTCTCTTCAATTTTTGTTGTCTCCTCGCCATCAAGATGAAAGACATGCTCTTCCACATCAATTCCTTCTGCTTCCATTGCTTCTCGTAGCCGTGCCTGAAGTTCGAGTTTAACGCCGCTTGTATTCAATCCACGGCTCTCCAACTCCTTCTTCAGTTGCGGGATCTTCAATTCACTTAACTTTGCCATGTCCTTGTTGTCCTCTAGAATTTATTCAACAATTCCTCTTCTGACACCAATTGTAACGAATTTACTTGCAAATCCTCTTATTTGCCCCTTTTGCTAGGTTCGTATCGCTAAACTGTTGAATAAATAACTCCAATATTGAATAATGGAAAAATGGCCTTTATTAAAATGCTTCACAATAACACTCAAACTGTGCAACGAATAGCTTAATAACCAAACTGATAGCTCAAATGAAACTCCACTAATCAAAATAATACTGGTATTGCTCGCTAGATATCTCTTAGTCGTAATTGCTGATCAACTCAAATCAAACTGAATTCCATTTTACTCGCTTGTGCCGCTTTTATAGTTTACGCTGCATACATCTAGGCTCTTCTATTTCCAGAACTTACCAACTATTTCGAGTGTTTATAGTTCTCATATAGTTTCTACTTGTTTACAATTTTCTACTTTTCAGCGTCTCTCAGATGTATGTGAGTTTGTAGTTTACAGTCTCTCGCACACACATAGGCGTATAAGTAAATGCATCTGTGTGTGACATCTCTCGGCTGCCTTATATATGTGTATACATGATTTGATTATTGACGTGAACATCGCTTAGCATCGCCTTAGTGATGGTATAGCTTAGGGATGCTAATATCCGTGACAGTATCTTATTTTGAATGAGATATGAAGAATAAATGCATCGATTGAAATATGTGCACAAGTATGATCAGAAAATGACTGTGAAAAGTAGTCAAATATTACTCTAAAACAATTAAAGATCAATTTTACAATGATACCAAATATGTATAAACGAAATATGAATCATAAATGATTATTCAAGAATAATCACATTTATGGTACATTTTTCTCCCGACGATACATTAATTTTCGAACAGGAAATGCTTTTAAATTTGAACGTTTTTAATATCTTGGGGTATGATATTTATATATTTTTGATCAAAATTTTCAAAAAATGCGGCTGGGTTTAGAATAAACGACATCTTCAATTTCTGTGGCTGTGATAGTAATAGGAGACACGGTGTGGTTGTGTTTATGTCCGACTTTGATGGCCTCTCGTTTGGATTTTTCTACCGAGAAATGCATTACATACATATTGTCGGCAAAAACACTGCGAATTTCTTCGCATCCGATAGTATTTTATCGTTGAGGGCGGGATGGTTCCTAACGTGAACCTGGGCCAAAATAGTGCTTTTGGGGCGCCTGCAGGAAAATACCTTTATATTAGGCGGTGACACTCTTATCAGTCAGTCTCGTGCAGTTTTTTTTCCAAACTGTTGTGCCTTCTTGCTACCCCCGCCTAAAAGTCCCTTCATCACCTTCTACATAGCACCAAACCGCATCGACCACCCAGTGCTACGGCGCGAATTTCTATGATTCAGGCATCGTTTCTGTGCAGCTCATGCCTTGGATGATGATGCTTTCCTTGATGTTATATGCTGAGCAACGGTAACTTACAGACGCGTGCATTTGTTGCGCCGTGCTGCCAAGATCAGCATCAAACTTCACCGGGTACCTCGGAGCCATTCTTAGAGTTCACAGCTCAAGCGCTGAAAAAGCAATAGCGACCCAGCCTTATCCGATAATACACATTCACCTGTCCCCGACCCAAAGTGCACGATTTCTTCTTCGCACACTTCAAAATACTGCAAAGCTATCCACACAAGGATATCACAGTTTCTGGTAAAACGTATTTTTTCGAAACTTCGGGTCTGTGTAGTGTTGTTGTTGTAGCAGTGCTTCACCCCACCTAACAGCCGCGACCGATCACAAATTGTCATCAGTATCCTCTAACGGGAGTCCAAGGATACTTGCTGTTTCAACAGGGGTGGACCATAATGAAAGGGGTGTTAGAGGAGTTGTTTCCACATTACAATTAAAAAGATGGTTGGTGTCATGTGGGGACACATTGCAAGCGGGGCATACATTTTGTGTCGGGGTTGATTCTGGATAGGTAAAAGTTTAACCTGTTACAGTATCCAGAACGAAGTTGAGCAAGAGTGGCACGCGTTTCCCTGGGGAGTATGCGTTCCTCTTCCACAAGTTTTGGGTACTTTTCTTTTGAGTACTGGATTCACCGAGGCAATTCCCGGCATAAAGGTCCGACGCCTGTTTGTGGAGTTCACCAAGGACCTGCTTGTGTTTTTTTGCTTCATACGGCTGGGTTCTCAGGTGCCGTATTTCCTCAAAATGCTTACGGAGATGACTACTTAAGCCCCTAGGCGGTGTTGGCTCATCAATCAGATGTCTGTTTGGATGCCCAGGTTTCTGGGTATTCAACAGGAACTGTTTGGTTAGCATACTCATTTCTCTCCCTGATGGGGAGTATTCTCGCCTCATTATGTAGATGGTGTTCTGGGGACATAAGAAGCAGCCCGTGACGATTCTGAGAGCAGTATTTTGGCAGGCCTGTAGCTTATTCCAGTGTGTAGTCGCCTCTTCCGACAGCCATGATCCCCGTTGGAATATTTTAGTCCCTTAAAACTGCGAGGAGCCGGTAAAATATAAAACTGTATCCATCTCAACGCTTGTCAACGATATCTCGTTAGTTAAAGAAGTTCAAAAACTCAACATTCTGATATTATTTACCACAGTGAACCTTTTGAATATGCCATAGAATTTTGGATTTATTAAAAAAAAAGAGTTTTAAAACAAATGACAGTTACAAGAATTTACTAAATTTATATGTATGGAAGGATAATGAAAATTCAAGCTCATCACTCAAATTAAATAGGTAAATCCATAGATTGTAGAGAAGCTTAGAAGATCCTAAAGAGCGCAAGTGTGGAATTGCAATTGGTAACTTTTTATAAGAAATCTTCAAATTGTATAACTGTTTTTAATTTTTTGCGTTTATTTTCCAGTAAAAAATATTACAAAACTTCTTTGTTGCTGAACTCAAACAGATCATCCTCACTTATTGAGTACACACCCAACATCGGAATACAACTCGCTGCGCATCCAAACTCAATTCGTAGTTTTAAGATTAAATAAACAATGGAAAAGGAAACACCGGTCGCAGCAAGCTTAATGACACAAGATGCTGATAGGAAAATTGATCATTTAATAGTTGATGGAAAATTTCCGCTTGCATGTGCCCTGCCAACAGATAATGGTAGTGACTTTGAATCACCTGTGCATTCGTGCGTCGAATCAATAGAACGTAGTGATGAAGATGACGAGGATGAGGAGGATTTCATTTTCCGGAAGTTAAAATGATTTTGCGCAAACGTCGAGGTGGGGGACCTGAAGATTCTCTTAGTGCTAACGATTTGGATTTGCTCGAATATGACGATGAGTTAGTAGAGGAAGATGATCCTGGTTGCCCGTTACCTTCAACGCCTGAGGATACACAACTCATTGAGGCAGAGGTGAGTAAAGATATGTAAAAGGAGGAATTGTATGTATGAGTGTTATATTGTATTGAAAGTAATTGATCTTGAGTTTTTGTAACACCGTATTGTTTATAAATTAGCTATTTAGTTTAGTTTATTTAATTCAGTCTTGGATCAAAAAGAATCTTACAGACTAGATAAAAGATATTAAAAGATATTAAAACTATATAATCAACTTATAAACGTAATTAACATGAAAAAAAGATAAACAATGAGTTAAAAGAATATATAAAAATAAATTAAAGGCACAATTCCAGAGTAGACTTGAACGCAATTCTCGACAAAGAGAATTCAATAAGTAAACTCTCTGAGAGTTTATTAAATTCAGTAAGTGCGCGAAAATCGGGGTCGGACATGCAATAATTAGCTCTACAAACACGCAAGTAAAAAGGCGAGAATGTACGAAGACACCTATTAGGCACATTAAAATTACCTTTTGCTAGGAGAGCTGAACAATCCAAGAGCCAGCGATGAGATCATACACAAACATTAGTAAATGCACAGCTCTCCTGGTTTCAAGAGATTTGGGATTGATAAGCCTGCAGCGCGAGTAATAGGATGGGGTTTAATCGTCAAAGTTAATAGAAAATAAACAAAATCTAATAAATTTTCTTGAAACCTTTCTATTCTGGCTAAGTGGCCACACTAGATAGGATTCCAGATAACTGAGGCGTATTTTAGTTTTGAGCGAACTAAAGAGATAAAAAGTGCCTTCCTGGTATAAGGATCCTTAAAGTTTTTGGCATATCTACGAAGGAAGGCAAGGTTTCTGTAAGCCTTCAGAAGGACGTAACAGATATGATTAACGAAAGAGAAAGAAGTGTCGAAGACATCTAGATCAATAAATTCTTTGACCGCCTGAAATATCATAGGGCGTGGTATGCAGTTTAGGCGACCTAGAAAACGACATTTGAAAACATTTTTTGACATTTAGGTAGAGAGGATTGGTATTACACCAATCGACTAGATTATTTAGTTCATTTTGTAGGAGCACTCTGACGGGCCATTAATTCTACGAAAAATCATAAGGCCGTCTGATTCCTTATATGATTTTAAGTCCAAGTATGAGACAACTGACATTGTGAGCACGCTGCCGCTTACTGTTGCGAACTAGTCTTTTGCTACATCCTGCATAGCTAAGCTGGTTCACAAAAGACACCACCATAGTTTATTATATTCGTTGTGAGTAGCTCCTGTTTTTTTCTCAATAGACGTTCGTACTAAAAATTACTTAGTAAGTAGGAATCCGAAGAAAAACAACATTTTTAATGCAGAAGTCTGTGGCTTTACTGTGGCCGAACGTTTTTTTGGCCTGCGTTAAAATTGAAAGTTCTTGCAGTCCAAATCTTCCATTTGCCGCTCTTATTTGTCAAAGCTAAAGTAACACGTAGAGCTCTATGTGTTTCCAGATAAAGAAGCGATTTGCAAAATAAGTTTTCGTGTCGATAATTAAGTACATATGTAAATGTGTCATATCCTTTAACAAAAACTCCACCGTGTTCAAATTTTGTAATTCTCTTTAATAAAAAAAATTTCAGATGACTGAAGTTCTCAAGGCTGGCGTTTTATCAGATGAGATAGATTTGGGTGCACTTGCCCACAATGCAGCGGAGCAGGCTGAAGAGTTCGTTCGTAAGGTGAGACTTGAATGTTTTTGTTAAAATACTTGGGGTTTGTTGTTAATTAACTGTAATACATTTTTCTTAATCCAAATCAATCTTTAGGTTTGGGAAGCCAGCTGGATGGTGTGCCACTATAAAAATTTACCTAAATGGCTGCAAGATAATGATTTCCTACATCGTGGCCATCGCCCACCACTGCCCTCGTTCAGTGCGTGCTTCAAATCTATGTTTCGTGTGCATACCGAAACGGGCAATATTTGGACACACTTGTTAGGCTGTGTAGCTTTTATCGGTGTGGCATTGTACTTTTTGTCACGCCCCTCTGTTGAGATACAAATTCAAGAAAAGATCATATTTGGCGCATTCTTTGCTGGAGCCATTATTTGTTTGGGCTTTTCATTCGCTTTTCACACGCTTAGCTGTCATTCAGTAGAGATTGGAAAACTGTTCTCAAAGTGAGCAATGGATAACTTTTGAAATTTTTATGCATTTTAAAAATAAGTAAATAGTAGTTATGTGGTTTGAAGGTTGATAGAACGAAACTCCCGACTTGATGTATAATGTTCTGTGACTTTCAAACATACTGTTTCTAATTTTCTAAATAAATTTCTTATGATTGGCTATTCATATTTTAGGCTAGACTACTGTGGAATTGCGCTTTTAATAATGGGTTCATTTGTACCGTGGTTATATTATGGATTCTATTGTCATTACCAGCCAAAAGTTATCTACTTATCTGTTGTATGCGTATTAGGCACTATGTCAATTATAGTTTCATTGTGGGATAAATTCTCTGAGCCTGCGCTGAGACCACTTCGGGCTGGTGTCTTCATGAGCTTCGGTTTATCTGGCATCATACCAGCTATACATTACAGTCTGATGGAAGGTTGGTTTAGTCAAATCAGTCAAGCAAGTTTGGGTTGGCTTATTTTAATGGGTAAGTGTATTTAACATTTATTTCTGCTGCAAAATAAACATCAAAATTTTTTTTTACTTTTTAAGGTCTCCTTTATATACTTGGTGCTATGCTATATGCTTTGCGTGTGCCAGAAAGATGGTTCCCAGGGAAATTCGATATATGGGTTAGTTTCATTCAACCTTTTTATATAGGTTTAGGTTAAACTATAATTATCTTCTATTTTCTTTAAAAGTTCCAATCGCATCAGCTTTTCCACATACTAGTTATTGCAGCTGCGTTTGTGCACTATCATGGGATTTCAGAGATGGCAATGTACCGAGTAACGGTTGGCGAATGCACTGTACCTCATGAGCCTATTACGTTCTAAGCTGAAAGGCGCAAGAAAAAAATTGCCAGATAGATTTATGAGTTAAAATAGGTGACTTTCAAGTAAATCGCGTTTTCCCATTCTATTAAAATCAAAAGCAAATGAAAAAGTTGTAAGCTGATGGCGTATAGAATTGAAATTTTATAAAGAAATATGTAGGAGTCGAAAGTTATATAAGAGTAGTTATTATAATTTGTATGAAACATTTCGAACATTATAACCCAAATTTAAAATAATGTCGTCTAAAAATAGAAAAATTGTTAAATTTAAAAACAAATCCACGCTTTCATACTTATTAGAGGGAAACAAACATTTTGTTGGTCATTTTCTTATCCAAACTTTCTGTGCTGTATAGAGCAAATTATTTAAATCAAACATGCACATATTTGATATGACATTGAACACGAAATTATTCGAATCGAATATGCAATATTTGAAACTCAATTGAATACTTTCATATTAAATTTTACTACATAGTTTTTGAAAGTGATCTGAATACGAAATATTTGCGTGTTATAAGATGATATTCAAATCCTATTCAAATACGAAATTTTGAATTAAACAACTTTCATGTTTAATTGGTTTTTGAATATTAAATAGTATATTTAAGTTAAAAAATATTTAAACTTGCTTTTGCTGGAATTAAAAAAACGACTTTTATGGTTTTATAGAGACTTATTTTTATTAAATACTAGCTTTACCAGCGCACCTTGTAACGCCCGAGATCGAATGGATGTTGCGTTATTTTTTCTGTTTTGTTTGTTGATAAATTAATTTATTGTTCTGTAAATTGAATTGAATTTTGTACGCATATTTGGTGAAATTTTCTGTTATTCTTGTATCTTGCTTTGATTACATTCCGAAGAAGCATGACTGGTGAGCCAGTTTTCAAAGTTGATATATGCGCAGGCATTCCTTTTGGTTCTAAGGAGTATAGAAATTCATTTGGATAATTCACAATTTTATCTTCATCTGTAACTGTGTCGATCGATTTATATTTCGTCACTTCACCAGGAAATTGATTTTGAAAGCGATCATTGATTTGTTAACATGATCATTTTTGGGAGCTAAGATAGTTCTTTCGCATAGCCAAAAAACAAAAACATTTAAATTTAAAATTCTTAATTCTGAAATATGAAAAACTTTCGTCTTGATCGATGGAACCTCGAGCCAAAATTTGGTGATGATCGAAGTATAGCAAACACGTTTTCATAGGGAACACACACACAGAATTTGATTTTTATAGAAGATGTAGATAGACTGAAGCTAAACATTTTTTTTAACAGCGGCAGATTACTAACGTCCAAAAGGTATAACAGCTAAACTCAACAATGCAGTCAAACTTTAGGTGTTAAAATAACTTAAGTTTGTACGGCAGCCATAGTTTTTCCCCATTCCACATTTTACTGGAGGTTTTAGGACTTAACGTCACATAGCTCCTTACCAATTTTAATTATCCTACCATTACGACGTCCAGATATATGCAGTATAATATATTCCATTTGTATGGGAGGTTCCACGCCCCCTTTTTCCCAATTCCGCCTTTTCTTGGTGGTGTTAGGGATTGACCTCATATAACTCCTTACTGAATTTCAATGTTCTGGCATGTATACCTTCAAAGTTATGCAGTACCAAAGATTTCATTTGAATGGGAGGTTCCACGCCCCCTTTTTCCCAATTCCGCCTTTTCTTGGTGGTGTTAGGGATTGACCTCATATAACTACTTACTGAATTTCAATGTTCTGGCATGTATACCTTCAAAGTTATGCATTACTAAAGATTCCATTTGTATGGGAGGTGCCACGCCCCTTTCTCCAAATTCCGCATTTTCTTGGTGGTGTTAGGGATGACCTCATATAACTCCTCATTGAATTTCAATGTACTGGCATGTATACCTTCAAAGGTATGCAGTACCAAAGATTCCATTTGTATGGGAGGTGCCACGCCCCTTTTATATATCGAAATTATTTTTAGCCTAAAACCTTCCCGTTGATTGAAGGAACCCATAACCAAAATTTGGTGATGATTGATGTGTGGGAAATACGTTTCCATAGCGAACACACACACACACAGAACTTGATTTTTATATATACATATATGGCTAAACCGATTTGGGATTTCAAAATCAACTAACCATCATCTCTCCTTCCTGTAGCTTTCCTAAAAATTTCATGGCAATCTCGAGTTATGGAGTGACAATCAAAATGTACACTTCTTTTTATATATATAAAGATAACTTTGGTTGTACATATATAGTTATATTAAGGCACAAAATAAGCTTAAATGCTATTACTATATCTAATAAAAGTTCTGCATAATGGAAATCATCTTGATAATTTTTTTGTGGAGCTCATCACCAGCACAGACCTACATATATATAAATAAATATATTAATATTTATAATAACCAACATTTTTCACTTTTATAACGCTAATAATGCACAGACTCTTCAAAAAATGCACTGTGTGGTTATTCAGCCACAGAAAAACTGCTCTGCTACGTCCAGCGCTGGTATCATGAACGACGTGGGCAAACATATGTAGGTATGTACATATGCACATGCATATTTGTGCTTACTATTTTGCTTCCAAATGCATTATTTTCTTTAATAAAATACACTTGCACCTTCAATAACAATTTCACAGTTCAAAATATAGTATTACTTACGTTTTTCTTTCGCCAAGCAAAAAAGCTTTTCTCGAAATTCAGCTCTTTTCCAAACTTTCTTCGCAGCACCGGCAATATGACCTTCATTTAAGCAGAAACGATATAATATAGAGACATTGCATAGACGAAAAATCGTGTGAGGCAAGCTTCACAAAATTCTAGTAGGTCACATTCACCACTTACCACAGCAGAATTTGTTAAACTACCACTGTCTGTATTTGTTATTTAATAATTATTTGTACACTTTTTATTCAGCTAATGTGTTCAGAATTTTAACTTTTACTCACTAAAACTTCAATCAGTGTATTTCTGTGCTTAAATTATGTTAAAAATTGTGTTAAAGTTTTTGGTGTGGTGAAAGTGACCTACTAGAATTTTGTTACGCTCCGCTGCTTTCCGCGCATGCAATATCTTTATATTCAAAATTTTTGATTTAAGTAACTTAAATGACAGAGTTCAATGCCAGCGACTATAACAAAGAATGTTACATGTTTTTAATAAATATTTTACAAAATTTTTTCAGTTATCGGTTAATTCTTTTAGCAGTTTATCTAATTGAAAAAACCGCAACATTCTTTCAGTTGTTCACACATTTTTCCTTTTCCTTGAAGCTGCTACAAAACCATACCGCTATTAAAAGTTGCCACCTAACTATTATTCATTTGGTAGGTACCGAATTGAATTAAATTGCAGATGTTTCTTCCGCAATATAATTTTAATTGACGAAGCGCACTAATTATAGAACTTCGTTATCTAGAATTAATATTTCGATTGAACTTACGTTCTGGATCATTTGGGGACCCTTCTAGGGCCATTTCTGTACGGTAATTTCGTGATCATTTGGGGACCCTTCGGGTATAATTTTTGGATGGTTTTCGGGATCCCGTCAGTTTCATTTCGGGACTAAAGATATAGTTTAAAAAATAAAACTAAAAAAATCTTATCAAACTAAAAAGTGAAAAATAAATACTAACCATATCAAAATAAAATTATAATAAAATCTATGATATTAACAAACAAATTCAATTCAGAGTAAAAAAGCGTGGAGTGCCTTTCACTACTTTTCATAACTTTCCTCTCATAGATAGTTGCCAATAGGATTGTTAAATTTTATTTAAATATATCAAGGTCCCCCCGCGCTTTTAACTCTGAATTTAATTTTTCTGTGAAAAACTTTGATTTTATTTTGAGGTGATTAATTATGATTGATTGTTCGATCTTCTACTGCTGCAATATTTACTTTTTGCACTTAAACAATATTTTTCTATAATTTAATTCGGTTAGCTATTCACCTTTATTCTGCATTTCGATTACGTTCCCGTTCTACGCTCCGCTTCAATCGAAGTTTGGTATTCTGCATTACGACGGAATCGTAAAGAGAAGAGGAAGATCAAATGATTTTTCGAAATCAGCTGTTGGTACGGAATGTGTGAACATTGGAACAAAATAAATTAAAGAAAATTTGTAAAAAACACTGAAAAACGTTTATATTTTATTATCCACGACATTTTGTACATTGCCGCAGTGTTATATTTTTTGAGTGAAGTGCTTTCATAATTGTAAGTGTGTTTTTGTCGTTCTTTTGGCCAATTCCCTGCCGTGGCCACCAAGTTTTGTTAAAACGGATTCCTGCACGAATATAGTTCACATTTTCTGAATTTTAAGGATGGTAATTTCATTGCACTGGCCTAAAATACTTTATAAAGGTTTATTTATTCTTTCCGCAAGGATTGTTTACGTTTTCGCTTTACCTTCCTCTACGCCGGCAGATTGCTTTGGCATATAACTGGACCCAACGAACAGACACAAATTATAGCTGTCTATTATAATGGAATCAATAGCCGCGGCATTATTTATGGAGTTGGAAAGCAACGCATACGAAAATTCCCAGGCGACAATGGAAAGGCAAATATTGCGAGATTTGTGTAATCCATTTGAGATGAGTGACGAATTGTAAGAAATTGAACTTAAAAGTGGTAAAGTTTAATGACTTATTTTCTTATTTAGGTTCAAAAAGAATTTTCGACTTAACAAGGATGCTTTCAAGTATATGTTAGATACTTTTGCGGGGCAAATACGTCCAAGGACTTCGACATCGACATGTTGTTTTTGACCTGAAAACATATAAAAAAAACAATCATCATCAAGCCTTCTACGTTTCTTAACAAGTTTTACTTACATTTTTGTTAAAATTCTGTTATAAATTAATAAAAAATAAAAAGAAAATATTTTTTCCGCCAACTAATTTGCAACTTAGAAAAACGGAACTACGATCGAAATGCAGAATACAAAAAATCGAACGATTCGAAGTTAGATCGAAAGAGATTGAACACAGAATACCAAAAATTGCAAATCGAAAAATTCCAATCCAATTCGAATGCAGAATAGGGCTGATTAAACCTTGTTTCTTTTCAGTTTTTAAAACTGTTAATAGAAACGTATAATAGCAAAACGAGCACAAAGTCTCGTTCCAAAACGGCTGAATGTGTACAATTTTGAAGTTTATGAAGCCACATCTGCTAGATAAATGCTCAATATACATATGTACATTTGTATGTACTTGCTCCGCCCGCTCATCTACAAGCATACAAACGTATGTACGACATATATAGGGATGTAGGTAGGCATGTACGCCTGAACACGGTTGCCGTTTACGCCCCGGATTCTAGTGTGGTAACAACATTCTTCACCACGGTAACTGTTATATCTGGCACATACAGTTTATAATTAGCTATCACGCTTATTTATGATCCCGTAAGGGTCATAATCGAGACCCTTCCGGGATCATTTCTGGATAGTTTTCCGGGAATCGTCCGGATCCCGCCGGGGTAATTTAGACTTTTTCGGGGATCTATATCGGGATCATTTTGGGACCCTTCGGGATCATTTCTGTATAGTTTTCGGGATCCGTCCGGGATTCCCGTCGCGTATATTTTTGGGACATTTTCGGGACATCGATTCCGGAATCAAATTCGGTACGACATTATCGCGATCTTTGGGGACCCTTCGGCATCATTTTCTGGATGGTTTTTCGGGGATCCGTCCGGGATCCCGTCGGGGGGGGGGGGGGGTTCATTGTTTCGGGACTATTTCGGGATAATTTTGTGTTGGCTCCTTCCGTACATCATTTTTTCTTTTGTTTTTTTTTTTTTTTTTTTTTTTTTTTTCTGAATGATTTTCGGGATCCGGTCGTGGATCTCCGTCGTGGTCATTTTCGGGTGAACTTTTTCGCGACTACATACGGTATCATTTGATGAACCCTTTCGGCATCATTTCTGGATGGTTTTCGGGATCCGTCGGGTATCTCGTCGGAGGTCATTTGGGTGCTCTTCCGGCATCAATTTCTGTATCCGTCCGGGATATCATCAGGAGTCGAGTTGGGGACTTTTTCGGGAATACATTTGGGTGCTACTTGCCGCATCATTTCCTGGATGGTGTTTTCCGTGGATCCGTCCGGATCCGTCGGGTCATTTCGGGACCTTTTCCGCGACCTAATAACGTATACATTTGGGAAGCCCTTTTCGGCATTCATTTCTAGATGTTTTACGGGGACCGTAGGATCCCGTCGGGTCATATCGGGAATTTTTTTTATACGTGCGACTAAGGGATCATACTTGTGTGGAACCATTTCGGCATCATT